>CAWVNZ010002559.1:0-141007 GCA_963930735.1 Dioctria linearis | reverse complement strand
GCCTTTTCTATAGTGAATTATTCAAAAAATAATTTTCTTCTGTCGCAAATTTTAAATACGCCAGGGATTGCCTTTTCTATAGTAAATTTTGCAAAAAATAATTTTTTACTGACGCAAATTTTAATTGCGCCAGGGATTGCCTTTTCTATAGTAAATTATTCAAAAAATAATTTTTTACTGTCGCAAATTTTAAATACGCCAGGGATTGCCTTTTCTATAGTAAATTATTCAAAAAATAATTTTCTACTGTCGCAAATTTTAAATACGCCAGGGATTGCCTTTTCTATAGTAAATTTGCAAAAAATAATTTTTTACTGTCGCAAATTTTAATTGCGCCAGGGATTGCCTTTTCTATAGTAAATTATTCAAAAAATAATTTTCTAATGTCGCAAATTTTAATTAAGCCAGGGATTGCCTTTTCTATAGTAAATTATTCAAAAATTAATTTTATACTGTCACAAATTTTAAATACGCCAGGGATTGCCTTTTCTATAGTAAATTTTGCAAAAAAATAATTTTTTACTGTCGCAAATTTTAATTGCGCCAGGGATTGCCTTTTCTACAGTAAATTATTCAAAAAATAATTTTTTACTGTCGCAAATTTTAACTGCGCCAGGGATTGCCTTTTCTATAGTAAATTATTCAAAAAATAATTTTTTACTCTCGCAAATTTCAATTTCGCCAGGTAAGTTTTTCACAAATTAATTTTTTACTGTCGCAAATTTTAATTACGCCAGGGGATTGCCTTTTCTATAGTAAATTATTCAAAAAATAATTTTCTACTGTCGCAAATTTTAATTGCGCCAGAGATTGCCTTTTCTATAGCAAATTTCTCACAAATTAATTTCTTACTGTCGCAAATTTTAAATACGCCAGGGATTGCCTTTTCTACAGTAAATTTTGCAAAAAATAATTTTTTACTGTCGCAAATTTTAATTGCGCCAGGGATTGCCTTTTCTATAGTAAATTATTCAAAAAATAATTTTCTACTGTCGCAAATTTTAATTACGCCAGGGATTGCCTTTTCTATAGTAAATTATTCAAAAAATAATTTTCTACTGTCGCAAATTTTAATTACGCCAGGGATTGCCTTTTCTATAGTAAAATATTCAAAATTAATTTTATACTGTCGCAAATTTTAAATACGCCAGGGATTGCCTTTTCTATAGTAAATTTTGCAAAAAAATAATTTTTTACTGTCGCAAATTGTAATTGCGCCAGGGATTACCTTTTCTATAGTAAATTTTGCAAAAAATAATTTTTTACTGTCGCAAATTTTAATCGCGCCAGGGATTGCCTTTTCTACAGTAAATTTTTCAAAAATTAATTTTATACTGTCGCAAATTTTAAATACGCCAGGGATTGCCTTTTCTATAGTAAATTTTTCAAAAAATAATTTTTTACTGTCGCAAATTTTAAATACGCCAGCGATTGCCTTTTCTATAGTAAATTATTCAAAAAATAATTTTATACTGTCGCAAATTTTAATTACGCCAGGGATTGCCTTTTCTATAGTAAATTTTGCAAAAAATAATTTTCAACTGTCGCAAATTTTAATTACGCCCAGGGATTGCCTTTTCTATAGTAAATTATTCAAAAAATAATTTTTTACTGTCGCAAATTTTAAGTGCGCCAGGGATTGCCTTTTCTATAGTAAATTATTCAAAAAATAATTTTATACTGTCGCAAATTTTAATTACGCCAGGGATTGCCTTTTCTATAGTAAATTATTCAAAAAATAGTTTTATACTGTCGCAAATTTTAAGTGCGCCAGGGATTGCCTTTTCTATAGTAAATTATTCAAAAAATAATTTTTTACTGTCGCAAATTTTAATTGCGCCAGGGATTGCCTTTTCTACAGTAAATTTTTCAAAATATTAATTTTTTACTGTCGCAAATTTAAATACGCCAGGGATTGCCTTTTCTATAGTAAATTATTCAAAAAATAATTTTCTACTGTCGCTAATTTTAAATACGCCAGGGATTGCCTTTTCTATAGTAAATTTTGCAAAAAATAATTTTTTACTGTCGCAAATTTTAATTGCGCCAGGGATTGCCTTTTCTATAGTAAATTTTTCAAAAAATAATTTTTTACTGTCGCAAATTTTAAATATCCCAGGAATTGCCTTTTCTATAGTAAATTTCTCACAAATTAATTTCTTACTGTCGCAAATTTTAAATACGCCAGGGATTGCCTTTTCTATAGTAAACTATTCAAAAAATAATTTTTTACTGTCGCAAATTTTAAGTGCGCCAGGGATTGCCTTTTCTATAGTAAATTATTCAAAAAATAATTTTCAACTGTCGCAAATTTTAATTACGCCAGGGATTGCCTTTTCTATAGTAAATTATTCAAAAATAATTTTTTACTGTCGCAATATTTAAGTGCGCCAGGGATTGCCTTTTCTATAGTAAATTTTGCAAAAAATAATTTTTTACTGTCGCAAATTTTAATTGCGCCAGGGATTGCCTTTTCTATAGTAAATTATTCAAAAAATAATTTTCTACTGTCGCAAATTTTAATTGCGCCAGGGATTGCCTTTTCTATAGTAAATTATTAAAAAAATAATTTTCTACTGTCGCAAATTTTAACTGCGCCAGGGATTGCCTTTTCTACAGTAAATTTTTCAAAATATTAATTTTTTACTGTCGAAAATTTTAATTACGCCAGGGATTGCCTTTTCTATAGTAAATTATTCAAAAAATAATTTTCTACTGTCGCAAATTTTAATTACGCCAGGGATTGCCTTTTCTATAGTAAATTATTCAAAAAATAATTTTTTACTGTCGCAAATTTTAATTGCGCCAGGGATTGCCTTTTCTACAGTAAATTTTTCAAAATATTAATTTTTTACTGTCGAAAATTTTAATTACGCCAGGGATTGCCTTTTCTATAGTAAATTTTGCAAAAAAATAATTTTTATACTGTCGCAAATTTTAATTACGCCAGGGATTGCCTTTTCTATAGTAAACTTTTCAAAAATAATTTTCTACTGTCGCAAATTTTAATTGCGCCAGGGATTGCCTTTCTACAGTAAATTTTTCAAAAAATAATTTTTTACTGTCGCAAATTGTAATTGCGCCAGGGATTACCTTTTCTATAGTAAATTTTTCAAAAAATAATTTTTTACTGTCGCAAATTTTAATTGCGCCAGGGATTGCCTTTTCTATAGTAAATTATTCAAAAAATAATTTTCTACTGTCGCAAATTTTAATTGCGCCAGGGATTGCCTTTTCTATAGTAAATTATTAAAAAAATAATTTTCTACTGTCGCAAATTTTAACTGCGCCAGGGATTGCCTTTTCTACAGTAAATTTTTCAAAATATTAATTTTTTACTGTCGAAAATTTTAATTACGCCAGGGATTGCCTTTTCTATAGTAAATTATTCAAAAAATAATTTTCTACTGTCGCAAATTTTAATTACGCCAGGGATTGCCTTTTCTATAGTAAATTATTCAAAAAATAATTTTTTACTGTCGCAAATTTTAAATACGCCAGGGATTGCCTTTTCTATAGTAAATTATTCAAAAAATAATTTTTTACTGTCGCAAATTTTAAGTGCGCCAGGGATTACCTTTTCTATAGTAAATTATTCAAAAAATAATTTTCAACTGTCGCAAATTTTAATTACGCCAGGGATTGCCTTTTCTATAGTAAATTATTCAAAAAAAATTTTCTACTGTCGCAAATTTTAAATATCCCACGGATTGCCTTTTCTATAGTAAATTATTCAAAAAATAATTTCCAACTGTCGCAAATTTTAATTACGCCAGGGATTGCCTTTTCTATAGTAAATTATTCAAAAAATAATTTTCTACTGTCGCAAATTTTAAATATCCCAGGGATTGCCTTTTCTATAGTAAATTATTCAAAAAATAATTTTTTACTGTCGCAAATTTTAAGTGCGCCAGGGATTGCCTTTTCTATAGTACATTATTCAAAAAATAATTTTCTACTGTCGCAAAATTTAAATATCCCAGGGATTGCCCTTTCTATAGTAAATTATTCAAAAAATATTTTTTTACTGTCGCAAATTTTAAGTGCGCCAGGATTGCCTTTTCAATAGTAAATTATTCAAAAAATAATTTTCTACTGTCGCAAATTTTAATTACGCCAGGGATTGCCCTTTCTATAGTAAATTATTCAAAAAATAATTTTTTACTGTCGCAAATTTTAAGTGCGCCAGGGATTACCTTTTCTATAGTAAATTATTCAAAAAATAATTTTATACTGTCGCAAATTTTAATTACGCCAGGGATTGCCTTTTCTATAGTAAATTATTCAAAAAATAATTTTATACTCTCGCAAATTTTAATTGCGCCAGGAATTGCCTTTTCTATAGTAAATTATTCAAAAAATAATTTTCTACTCTCGCAAATTTTAATTACGCCAGGGATTGCCTTTTCTATAGTAAATTATTCAAAAAATAATTTTTTACTGTCGCAAATTTTAAGTGCGCCAGGGATTGCCTTTTCTATAGTAAATTATTCAAAAAATAATTTTTTACTCTCGCAAATTTCAATTTCGCCAGGTAAATTTTTCACAAATTAATTTTTTACTGTCGCAAATTTTAAATACGCCAGGGATTGCCTTTTCTATAGTAAATTATTCAAAAAATAATTTTCTACTGTCGCAAATTTTAATTACGCCAGGGATTGCCTTTTCTATAGTAAATTATTCAAAAAATAATTTTTTACTGTCGCAAATTTTAAGTGCGCCAGGGATTGCCTTTTCTATAGTAAATTATTCAAAAAATAATTTTATACTGTCGCAAATTTTAATTACGCCAAGGATTACCTTTTCTATAGTAAATTTTTCAAAAAATAATTTTATACTGTCGCAAATTTTAATTACGCCAGGGATTGCCTTTTCTATAGTAAATTATTCAAAAAATAATTTTCTACTGTCGCAAATTTTAATTACGCCAGGGATTGCCTTTTCTATAGTAAATTATTCAAAAAATAATTTTTTACTGTCGCAAATTTTAAATACGCCAGGGATTGCCTTTTCTATAGTAAATTATTCAAAAAATAATTTTTTACTGTCGCAAATTTTAAGTGCGCCAGGGATTACCTTTTCTATAGTAAATTATTCAAAAAATAATTTTCAACTGTCGCAAATTTTAATTACGCCAGGGATTGCCTTTTCTATAGTAAATTATTCAAAAAAAAATTTTCTACTGTCGCAAATTTTAAATATCCCACGGATTGCCTTTTCTATAGTAAATTATTCAAAAAATAATTTCCAACTGTCGCAAATTTTAATTACGCCAGGGATTGCCTTTTCTATAGTAAATTATTCAAAAAATAATTTTCTACTGTCGCAAATTTTAAATATCCCAGGGATTGCCTTTTCTATAGTAAATTATTCAAAAAATAATTTTTTACTGTCGCAAATTTTAAGTGCGCCAGGGGATTGCCTTTTCTATAGTACATTATTCAAAAAATAATTTTCTACTGTCGCAAAATTTAAATATCCCAGGGATTGCCCTTTCTATAGTAAATTATTCAAAAAATATTTTTTTACTGTCGCAAATTTTAAGTGCGCCAGGGATTGCCTTTTCAATAGTAAATTATTCAAAAAATAATTTTCTACTGTCGCAAATTTTAATTACGCCAGGGATTGCCCTTTCTATAGTAAATTATTCAAAAAATAATTTTTTACTGTCGCAAATTTTAAGTGCGCCAGGGATTACCTTTTCTATAGTAAATTATTCAAAAAATAATTTTATACTGTCGCAAATTTTAATTACGCCAGGGATTGCCTTTTCTATAGTAAATTATTCAAAAAATAATTTTATACTCTCGCAAATTTTAATTGCGCCAGGAATTGCCTTTTCTATAGTAAATTATTCAAAAAATAATTTTCTACTCTCGCAAATTTTAATTACGCCAGGGATTGCCTTTTCTATAGTAAATTATTCAAAAAATAATTTTTTACTGTCGCAAATTTTAAGTGCGCCAGGGATTGCCTTTTCTATAGTAAATTATTCAAAAAATAATTTTTTACTCTCGCAAATTTCAATTTCGCCAGGTAAATTTTTCACAAATTAATTTTTTACTGTCGCAAATTTTAAATACGCCAGGGATTGCCTTTTCTATAGTAAATTATTCAAAAAATAATTTTCTACTGTCGCAAATTTTAATTACGCCAGGGATTGCCTTTTCTATAGTAAATTATTCAAAAAATAATTTTTTACTGTCGCAAATTTTAAGTGCGCCAGGGATTGCCTTTTCTATAGTAAATTATTCAAAAATAATTTTATACTGTCGCAAATTTTAATTACGCCAAGGATTACCTTTTCTATAGTAAATTTTTCAAAAAATAATTTTATACTGTCGCAAATTTTAATTACGCCAGGGATTGCCTTTTCTATAGTAAATTATTCAAAAAATAATTTTTTACTGTCGCAAATTTTAATTGCGCCAGGGATTGCCTTTTCTATAGTAAATTATTCAAAAAATAATTTTCTACTGTCGCAAATTTTAATTGCGCCAGGGATTGCCTTTCTACAGTAAATTTTTCAAAAAATAATTTTTTACTGTCGCAAATTGTAATTGGGCCAGGGATTACCTTTTCTATAGTAAATTTTTCAAAAAATAATTTTTTACTGTCGCAAATTTTAATTGCGCCAGGGATTGCCTTTTCTATAGTAAATTATTCAAAAAATAATTATCTACTGTCGCAAATTTTAATTGCGCCAGGGATTGCCTTTTCTATAGTAAATTATTCAAAAAATAATTTTCTATTGTCGCAAATTTTAATTGCGCCAGGGATTGCCTTTTCTACAGTAAATTTTTCAAAATATTAATTTTTTACTGTCGAAAATTTTAATTACGCCAGGGATTGCCCTTTCTATAGTAAATTTTGCAAAAAATAATTTTATACTGTCGCAAATTTTAAATGCACTAGGGATTGCCTTTTCTATAGTAAATTATTCAAAAAATAATTTTTTACTGTCGCAAATTTTAATTGCGCCAGGGATTGCCTTTTCTACAGTAAATTTTTCAAAATATTAATTTTTTACTGTCGCAAATTTTAAATACGCCAGGGATTGCCTTTTCTATAGTGAATTATTCAAAAAATAATTTTCTACTGTCGCAAATTTTAAATACGCCAGGGATTGCCTTTTCTATAGTAAATTTTGCAAAAAATAATTTTTTACTGACGCAAATTTTAATTGCGCCAGGGATTGCCTTTTCTATAGTAAATTATTCAAAAAATAATTTTTTACTGTCGCAAATTTTAAATACGCCAGGATTGCCTTTTCTATAGTAAATTATTCAAAAAATAATTTTCTACTGTCGCAAATTTTAAATACGCCAGGGATTGCCTTTTCTATAGTAAATTTTGCAAAAAATAATTTTTTACTGTCGCAAATTTTAATTGCGCCAGGGATTGCCTTTTCTATAGTAAATTATTCAAAAAATAATTTTCTAATGTCGCAAATTTTAATTAAGCCAGGGATTGCCTTTTCTATAGTAAATTATTCAAAAATTAATTTTATACTGTCACAAATTTTAAATACGCCAGGGATTGCCTTTTCTATAGTAAATTTTGCAAAAAAAATAATTTTTTACTCTCGCAAATTTTAATTGCGCCAGGGATTGCCTTTTCTACAGTAAATTATTCAAAAAATAATTTTTTACTGTCGCAAATTTTAACTGCGCCAGGGATTGCCTTTTCTATAGTAAATTATTCAAAAAATAATTTTTTACTCTCGCAAATTTCAATTTCGCCAGGTAAGTTTTTCACAAATTAATTTTTTACTGTCGCAAATTTTAATTACGCCAGGGATTGCCTTTTCTATAGTAAATTATTCAAAAAATAATTTTCTACTGTCGCAAATTTTAATTGCGCCAGAGATTGCCTTTTCTATAGCAAATTTCTCACAAATTAATTTCTTACTGTCGCAAATTTTAAATACGCCAGGGATTGCCTTTTCTACAGTAAATTTTGCAAAAAATAATTTTTTACTGTCGCAAATTTTAATTGCGCCAGGGATTGCCTTTTCTATAGTAGATTATTCAAAAAATAATTTTCTACTGTCGCAAATTTTAATTACGCCAGGGATTGCCTTTTCTATAGTAAATTATTCAAAAAATAATTTTCTACTGTCGCAAATTTTAATTACGCCAGGGATTGCCTTTTCTATAGTAAAATATTCAAAAATTAATTTTATACTGTCGCAAATTTTAAATACGCCAGGGATTGCCTTTTCTATAGTAAATTTTGCAAAAAAATAATTTTTTACTGTCGCAAATTGTAATTGCGCCAGGGATTACCTTTTCTATAGTAAATTTTGCAAAAAATAATTTTTTACTGTCGCAAATTTTAATCGCGCCAGGGATTGCCTTTTCTACAGTAAATTTTTCAAAAATTAATTTTATACTGTCGCAAATTTTAAATACGCCAGGGATTGCCTTTTCTATAGTAAATTTTTCAAAAAATAATTTTTTACTGTCGCAAATTTTAAATACGCCAGCGATTGCCTTTTCTATAGTAAATTATTCAAAAAATAATTTTATACTGTCGCAAATTTTAATTACGCCAGGGATTGCCTTTTCTATAGTAAATTTTGCAAAAAATAATTTTCAACTGTCGCAAATTTTAATTACGCCAGGGATTGCCTTTTCTATAGTAAATTATTCAAAAAATAATTTTTTACTGTCGCAAATTTTAAGTGCGCCAGGGATTGCCTTTTCTATAGTAAATTATTCAAAAAATAATTTTATACTGTCGCAAATTTTAATTACGCCAGGGATTGCCTTTTCTATAGTAAATTATTCAAAAAATAGTTTTATACTGTCGCAAATTTTAAGTGCGCCAGGGATTGCCTTTTCTATAGTAAATTATTCAAAAAATAATTTTTTACTGTCGCAAATTTTAATTGCGCCAGGGATTGCCTTTTCTACAGTAAATTTTTCAAAATATTAATTTTTTACTGTCGCAAATTTTAAATACGCCAGGGATTGCCTTTTCTATAGTAAATTATTCAAAAAATAATTTTCTACTGTCGCTAATTTTAAATACGCCAGGGATTGCCTTTTCTATAGTAAATTTTGCAAAAAATAATTTTTTACTGTCGCAAATTTTAATTGCGCCAGGGATTGCCTTTTCTATAGTAAATTTTTCAAAAAATAATTTTTTACTGTCGCAAATTTTAAATATCCCAGGAATTGCCTTTTCTATAGTAAATTTCTCACAAATTAATTTCTTACTGTCGCAAATTTTAAATACGCCAGGGATTGCCTTTTCTATAGTAAACTATTCAAAAAATAATTTTTTACTGTCGCAAATTTTAAGTGCGCCAGGGATTGCCTTTTCTATAGTAAATTATTCAAAAAATAATTTTCAACTGTCGCAAATTTTAATTACGCCAGGGATTGCCTTTTCTATAGTAAATTATTCAAAAAATAATTTTTTACTGTCGCAATATTTAAGTGCGCCAGGGATTGCCTTTTCTATAGTAAATTTTGCAAAAAATAATTTTTTACTGTCGCAAATTTTAATTGCGCCAGGGATTGCCTTTTCTATAGTAAATTATTCAAAAAATAATTTTTTACTGTCGCAAATTTTAAGTGCGCCAAGGATTGCCTTTTCTATAGTAAATTATTCAAAAAATAATTTTATACTGTCGCAAATTTTAATTACGCCAGGGATTGCCTTTTCTATAGTAAATTATTCAAAAAATAATTTTATACTGTCGCAAATTTTAAGTGCGCCAGGGATTGCCTTTTCTATAGTAAATTATTCAAAAAATAATTTTTTACTATCGCAAGTTTTAATTGCGCCAGGGATTGCCTTTGCTACAGTAAATTTTGCAAAAAATAATTTTTTACTGTCGCAAATTTTAAGTGCGCCAGGGATTGCCTTTTCTATAGTAAATTATTCAAAAAATAATTTTATACTGTCGCAAATTTTAATTACGCCAGGGATTGCCTTTTCTATAGTAAATTATTCAAAAAATAATTTTATACTGTCGCAAATTTTAAGTGTGCCAGGGATTGCCTTTTCTATAGTAAATTATTCAAAAAATAATTTTTTACTGTCGCAAATTTTAATTGCGCCAGGGATTGCCTTTTCTACAGTAAATTTTTCAAAATATTAATTTTTTACTGTCGCAAATTTTAAATACGCCAGGGATTGCCTTTTCTATAGTAAATTATTCAAAAAATGATTTTCTACTGTCGATAATTTTAAATACGCCAGGGATTGCCTTTTCTATAGTAAATTTTGCAAAAAATAGTTTTTTACTGTCGCAAATTTTAATTGCGCCAGGGATTGCCTTTTCTATAGTAAATTTTTCAAAAAATAATTTTTTACTGTCGCAAATTTTAAATATCCCAGGAATTGCCTTTTCTATAGTAAATTTCTCACAAATTAATTTCTTACTGTCGCAAATTTTAAATACGCCAGTGATTGCCTTTTCTATAGAAAACTATTCAAAAAATAATTTTTTACTGTCGCAAATTTTAAGTGCGCCAGGGATTGCCTTTTCTATAGTAAATTATTCAAAAAATAATTTTCAACTGTCGCAAATTTTAATTACGCCAGGGATTGCCTTTTCTATAGTAAATTATTCAAAAAATAATTTTTTACTGTCGCATTATTTAATTGCGCCAGGGATTGCCTTTTCTATATTAAATTATTCAAAAAATAATTTTTTACTGTCGCAAATTTTAATTGGGCCAGGGATTGCCTTTTCTACAGTGAATTTTTCAAAATATTAATTTTTTACTGTCGAAAATTTTAATTACGCCAGGGATTGCCTTTTCTATAGTAAATTTTGCAAAAAAATAATTTTATACTGTCGCAAATTTTAATTACGCCAGGGATTGCCTTTTCTATAGTAAATTATTCAAAAAATAATTTTATACTGTCGCAAATTTTAATTACGCCAGGGATTGCCTTTTCTATAGTAAATTTTGCAAAAAATAATTTTTTACTCTCGCAAATTTTAATTGCGCCAGGGATTGCCTTTTCTATAGTAAATTATTCAAAAAATAATTTTTTACTGTCGCAAATTTTAAGTGCGGCAAGGATTGCCTTTTCTATAGTAAATTATTCAAAAAATAATTTTATACTGTCGCAAATTTTAATTACGCCAGGGATTGCCTTTTCTATAGTAAATTATTCAAAAAATAATTTTATACTGTCGCAAATTTTAAGTGCGCCAGGGATTGCCTTTTCTATAGTAAATTATTCAAAAAATAATTTTTTACTATCGCAAGTTTTAATTGCGCCAGGGATTGCCTTTGCTACAGTAAATTTTGCAAAAAATAATTTTTTACTGTCGCAAATTTTAATTGCGCCAGGGATTGCCTTTTCTATAGTAAATTATTCAAAAAATAATTTTCTACTGTCGGAAATTTTAATTAAGCCAGGGATTGCATTTTCTATAGTAAATTATTCAAAAAATAATTTTCTACTGTCGCAAATTTTAATTACGCCAGGGATTGCCTTTTCTATAGTAAATTATTCAAAAATTAATTTTATACTGTCTCAAATTTTAAATACGCCAGGGATTGCCTTTTCTATAGTAAATTTAGCAAAAAAATAATTTTTTACTGTCGGAAATTGTAATTGCGCCGGGGATTACCTTTTCTATAGTAAATTTTGCAAAAAATAATTTTTACTGTCGCAAATTTTACTTGCGCCAGGGATTGCCTTTTCTACAGTAAATTTTTCAAAAATTAATTTTATACTGTCGCAAATTTTAAATACGCCAGGGATTGCCTTTTCTATAGTAAATTTTTCAAAAAATAATTTTTACTGTCGCAAATTTTAAGTGCGGCAGGGATTGCTTTTCTATAGTAAATTATTCAAAAAATAATTTTATACTGTCGCAAATTTTAATTACGCCAGCGATTGCCTTTTCTATAGTAAATCTTGCAAAAAATAATTTTTTACTGTCGCAAATTTTAATTGCGCCAGGGATTGCCTTTTCTATAGTAAATTATTCAAAAAATAATTTTTTACTGTCGCAAATTTTAAGTGCGCCAGGGATTGCCTTTTCTATAGTAAATTATTCAAAAAATAATTTTATACTGTCGCAAATTTTAATTACGCCAGGGATTGCCATTTCTATAGTAAATTATTCAAAAAATAATTTTATACTCTCGCAAATTTTAAGTGCGCCAGGGATTGCCTTTTCTATAGTAAATTATTCAAAAAATAATTTTTTACTATCGCAAGTTTTAATTGCGCCAGGGATTGCCTTTTCTATAGTAAATTATTCAAAAAATAATTTTCTACTGTCGCAAATTTTAATTAAGCCAGGGATTGCCTATTCTATAGTAAATTATTCAAAAAATAATTTTATACTGTCGCAAATTTTAAGTGCGCCAGGGATTGCCTTTTCTACAGTAAATTATTCAAAAAATAATTTTCTACTGTCGCAAATTTTAAATATCCCAGGGGATTGCCTTTTCTATAGTAAATTATTCAAAAAATAATTTTTTACTGTCGCAAATTTTAAGTGCGCCAGGGATTGCCTTTTCTATAGTAAATTATTCAAAAAATAATTTTCTACTGTCGCAAATTTTAATTACGCCAGGGATTGCCTTTTCTATAGTAAATTATTCAAAAAATAATTTTTTACTGTCGCAAATTTTAAGTGCGCCAGGGATTGCCTTTTCTATAGTAAATTATTCAAAAAATAATTTTATACTGTCGCAAATTTTAACTACGCCAGGGATTGCCTTTTCTATAGTAAATTATTCAAAAAATAATTTTATACTGTCGCAATTTTAATTGCGCCAGGGATTGCCTTTTCTATAGTAAATTATTCAACAAATAATTTTCTATTGTCGCAAATTTTAATTACGCCAGGGATTGCCTTTTCTATAGTAAATTATTCAAAAAATAATTTTTTACTGTCGCAAATTTTAAGTGCGCCAGGGATTGCCTTTTCTATAGTAAATTATTCAAAAAATAATTTTTTACTCTCGCAAATTTCAATTTCGCCAGGTAAATTTTTCACAAATTAATTTTTTACTGTCGCAAATTTTAAATACGCCAGGGATTGCCTTTTCTATAGTAAATTATTCAAAAAATAATTTTCTACTGTCGCAAATTTTAATTACGCCAGGGATTGCCTTTTCTATAGTAAATTATTCAAAAAATAATTTTTTACTGTCGCAAATTTTAAGTGCGCCAGGGATTGCCTTTTCTATAGTAAAATTATTCAAAAAATAATTTTCTACTGTCGCAAATTTTAATTACGCCAGGGATTGCCTTTTCTATAGTAAATTTAGCAAAAAAATAATTTTGTACTGTCGCAAATTGTAATTGCGCCAGGGATTACCTTTTCTATAGTAAATTTTGCAAAAAATAATTTTTTACTGTCGCAAATTTTAATTACGCCAGGGATTGCCTATTCTATAGTAAATTATTCAAAAAATAATTTTATACTGTCGCAAATTTTAAGTGCGCCAGGGATTGCCTTTTCTACAGTAAATTATTCAAAAAATAATTTTCTACTGTCGCAAATTTTAAATATCCCAGGGATTGCCTTTTCTATAGTAAATTATTCAAAAAATAATTTTTTACTGTCGCAAATTTTAAGTGCGCCAGGGATTGCCTTTTCTATAGTAAATTATTCAAAAAATAATTTTCTACTGTCGCAAATTTTAATTACGCCAGGGATTGCCTTTTCTATAGTAAATTATTCAAAAAATAATTTTTTACTGTCGCAAATTTTAAGTGCTCCAGGGATTGCCTTTTCTATAGTAAATTATTCAAAAAATAATTTTATACTGTCGCAAATTTTAACTACGCCAGGGATTGCCTTTTCTATAGTAAATTATTCAAAAAATAATTTTATACTGTCGCGCTTTTAATTGCGCCAGGGATTGCCTTTTCTATAGTAAATTATTCAACAAATAATTTTCTACTGTCGCAAATTTTAATTACGCCAGGGATTGCCTTTTCTATAGTAAATTATTCAAAAAATAATTTTTTACTGTCGCAAATTTTAAGTGCGCCAGGGATTGCCTTTTCTATAGTAAATTATTCAAAAAATAATTTTTTACTCTCGCAAATTTCAATTTCGCCAGGCAAATTTTTCGCAAATTAATTTTTTACTGTCGCAAATTTTAAATACGCCAGGGATTGCCTTTTCTATAGTAAATTATTCAAAAAATAATTTTCTACTGTCGCAAATTTTAATTACGCCAGGGATTGCCTTTTCTATAGTAAATTATTCAAAAAATAATTTTTTACTGTCGCAAATTTTAAGTGCGCCAGGGATTGCCTTTTCTATAGTAAATTATTCAAAAAATAATTTTATACTGTCGCAAATTTTAATTACGCCAGGGATTGCCTTTTCTATAGTAAATTATTCAAAAAATAATTTTATACTGTCGCAAATTTTAATTACGCCAGGGATTGCCTTTTCTATAGTAAATTATTCAAAAAATAATTTTTTACTGTCGCAAATTTTAATTGCGCCAGGGATTGCCTTTTCTATAGTAAATTATTCAAAAAATAATTTTCTACTGTCGCAAATTTTAATTGCGCCAGGGATTGCCTTTCTACAGTAAATTTTTCAAAAAATAATTTTTTACTGTCGCAAATTGTAATTGCGCCAGGGATTACCTTTTCTATAGTAAATTTTTCAAAAAATAATTTTTTACTGTCGCAAATTTTAATTGCGCCAGGAATTGCCTTTTCTATAGTAAATTATTCAAAAAATAATTTTCTACTGTCGCAAATTTTAATTACGCCTGGGATTGCCTTTTCTATAGTAAATTATTCAAAAAATAATTTTCTACTGTCGCAAATTTTAATTGCGCCAGGGATTGCCTTTTCTACAGTAAATTTTTCAAAATATTAATTTTTTACTGTCGAAAATTTTAATTAAGCCAGGGATTGCCTTTTCTATAGTAAATTTTGCAAAAAATAAATTTATACTGTCGCAAATTTTAAGTGCGCCAGGGATTGCCTTTTCTATAGTAAATTATTCAAAAAATAATTTTTTACTATCGCAAGTTTTAATTGCGCCAGGGATTGCCTTTTCTATAGTAAATTATTCAAAAAATAATTTTCAACTGTCGCAAATTTTAATTACGCCAGGGATTGCCTTTTCTATAGTAAATTATTCAAAAAATAATTTTTTACTCTCGCAAATTTCAATTTCGCCAGGTAAATTTTTCACAAATTAATTTTTTACTGTCGCAAATTTTAAATACGCCAGGGATTGCCTTTTATATAGTAAATTTTTCAAAAATTAATTTTATACTGTCGCAAATTTTAAATACGCCAGGGATTGCCTTTTCTATAGTAAATTTTGCAAAAAATAATTTTTTACTGTCGCAAATTTTAATTGCGCCAGGGATTGCCTTTTCTATAGTAAATTATTCAAAAAATAATTTTCTACTGTCGCAAATTTTAATTGCGCCAGGGATTGCCTTTTCTATAGTAAATTATTCAAAAAATTATTTTTTACTCTCGCAAATTTTAATTACGCCAGGGATTGCCTTTTCTATAGTAAATTATTCAAAAAATAATTTTTTACTGTCGCAAATTTCAAATCCGCCAGGGATTGCCTTTTCTATAGTAAATTATTCAAAAAATAATTTTCTACTGTCGCAAATTTTAATTACCCCAGGGATTGCCTTTTCTATAGTAAATTATTCAAAAAATAATTTTATACTGTCGCAAATTTTAATTACGCCAGGGATTGCCTTTTCTATAGTAAATTTGGCAAAATATAATTTTTTACTGTCGCAAATTTTAATTGCGCCAGGGATTGCCTTTTCTATAGTAAATTATTCAAAAAATAATTTTCAACTGTCGCAAATTTTAATTACGCCAGGGATTGCCTTTTCTATAGTAAATTATTCAAAAAATAATTTTATACTGTCGCAAATTTTAATTACGCCAGGGATTGCCTTTTCTATAGTAAATTATTCAAAAAATAATTTTCTACTGCCGCAAATTTTAATTGCGCCAGGGATTGCCTTTTCTATAGTAAATTATTCAAAAAATAATTTTCAACTGTCGCAAATTTTAATTACGCCAGGGATTGCCTTTTCTATAGTAAATTATTCAAAAAATAATTTTCTACTGTCGCAAATTTTAAATATTCCAGGGATTGCCTTTTCTATAGTAAATTTCTCACAAAATAATTGTTTACTGTCGCAAATTTTAAGTGTGCCAGGGATTGCCTTTTCTATAGTAAATTATTCAAAAAATAATTTTCTACTGTCGCAAATTTTAATTGCGCCAGGGATTGCCTTTTCTATAGTAAATTATTCAAAAAATAATTTTTTACTGTCGCAAATTTTAATTACGCCAGGGATTGCCTTTTCTATAGTAAATTATTCAAAAAATAATTTTCTACTGTCGCAAATTTTAAATATCCCAGGGATTGCCTTTTCTATCGTAAATTTCTCACAAAATAATTTTTTACTGTCGCAAATTTTAAGTGCGCCAGGGATTGCCTTTTCTATAGTAAATTATTCAAAAAATAATTTTCTACTGTCGCAAATTTTAACTACGCCAGGGATTGCCTTTTCTATAGTAAATTATTCAAAAAATAATTTTTTACTGTCGCAAATTTTAAGTGCGCCAGGGATTGCCTTTTCTATAGTAAATTATTCAAAAAATAATTTTTATACTGTCGCAAATTTTAATTACGCCAAGGATTGCCTTTTCTATAGTAAATTATTCAAAAAATTATTTTTTACTGTCGCAAATTTTAATTGCGCCAGGGATTGCCTTTTCTATAGTAAATTATTCAAAAAATAATTTTCTACTGTCGCAAATTTTAAGTGCGCCAGGGATTGCCTTTTCTATAGTAAATTATTCAAAAAATAATTTTCAACTGTCGCAAATTTTAATTACGCCAGGGATTGCCTTTTCTATAGTAAATTATTCAAAAAATAATTTTTTCTCTCGCAAATTTCAATTTCGCCAGGTAAATTTTTCACAAATTAATTTTTTACTGTCGCAAATTTTAAATACGCCAGGGATTGCCTTTTATATAGTAAATTTTTCAAAAATTAATTTTATACTGTCGCAAATTTTAAATACGCCAGGGATTGCCTTTTCTATAGTAAATTTTGCAAAAATAATTTTTTTACTGTCGCAAATTTTAATTGCGCCAGGGATTGCCTTTTCTATAGTAAATTATTCAAAAAATAATTTTTTACTATCGCAAATTTTAATTACGCCAGGGATTGCCTTTTCCATAGTAAATTATTAAAAAAATAATTTTTTACTGTCGCAAATTTCAAATCCGCCAGGGATTGCCTTTTCTACAGTAAATTTTGCAAAAAATAATTTTTTACTGTTGCAAATTTTAATTGCGCCAGGGATTGCCTTTTCTATAGTAAATTATTCAAAAAATAATTTTCTACTGTCGCAAATTTTAACTACGCCAGGGATTGCCTTTTCTATAGTAAATTATTCAAAAAAATAATTTTATACTGTCGCAAATTTTAATTACGCCAGGGATTGCCTTTTCTATAGTAAATTTTGCAAAATATAATTTTTTACTGTCGCAAGTTTTAATTGCGCCAGGGATTGCCTCTTCTATAGTAAATTATTCAAAAAATAATTTTCAACTGTCGCAAATTTTAATTACGCCAGGGATTGCCTTTTCTATAGTAAATTATTCAAAAAATAATTTTATACTGTCGCAAATTTTAATTGCGCCAGGGATTGCCTATTCTATAGTAAATTATTCAAAAAATAATTTTCTACTGTCGAAAATTTTAATTGCGCCAGGGATTGCCTTTTCTATATTAAATTATTCAAAAAATAATTTTCAACTGTCGCAAATTTTAATTACGCCAGGGATTGCCTTTTCTATAGTAAATTATTCAAAAAATAATTTTCTACTGTCGCAAATTTTAAATATTCCAGGGATTGCCTTTTCTATAGTAAATTTCTCACAAAATAATTTTTACTGTCGCAAATTTTAAGTGCGCCAGGGATTGCCTTTTCTATAGTAAATTATTCAAAAAACAATTTTCTACTGTCGCAAATTTTAATTGCGCCAGGATTGCCTTTTCTATAGTAAATTATTCAAAAAATAATTTTTTACTGTCGCAAATTTTAAATACGCCAGGGATTGCCTTTTATATAGTAAATTATTCAAAAAATAATTTTTTACTGTCGCAAATTTTAAGTGCGCCAGGGATTGCCTTTTCTGTAGTAAATTATTCAAAAAATAATTTTATACTGTCGCAAATTTTAATAACGCCAGGGATTGCCTTTTCTATAGTAAATTATTCAAAAAATAATTTTCTACCGTCGCAAATTTTAATTACGCCAGGGATTGCCTTTTCTATAGTAAATTATTCAAAAAATAATTTTTTACTGTCGCAAATTTTAAGTGCGCCAGGGATTGCCTTTTCTATAGTAAATTATTCAAAAAATAATTTTTTACTGTCGCAAATTTTAATTGCGCCAGGGATTGCCTTTTCTATAGTAAATTATTCAAAAAATAATTTTCAACTGTCGCAAATTTTAATTACGCCAGGGATTGCCTTTTCTATAGTAAATTTTGCAAAAAATAATTTTACACTGTCGCAAATTTTAATTACGCCAGGGATTGCCTTTTCTATAGTAAATTATTCAAAAAATAATTTTCTACTGTCGCAAATTTTAATTACGCCAGGGATTGCCTTTTGTATAGTAAATTATTCAAAAAATAATTTTATACTGTCGCAAATTTAATTACGCCAGGGATTGCCTTTTCTAGTAAATTTTGCAAAAAATAATTTTTTACTGTCGCAAATTTTAATTGCGCCAGGGATTGCATTTTCTATAGTAAATTATTCAAAAAATAATTTTCTACTGTCGCAAATTTTAATTGCGCCAGGGATTGCCTTTTCTACAGTAAATTTTTCAAAATATTAATTTTTTACTGTCGAATATTTTAATTAAGCCAGGGATTGACTTTTCTATAGTAAATTTTGCAAAAAATAAATTTATACTGTCGCAAATTTTAAGTGCGCCAGGGATGGCCTTTTCTATAGTAAATTATTCAAAAAATAATTTTTTACTGTCGCAAATTTTAATTGCGCCAGGGATGGCCTTTTCTACAGTAAATTTTTCAAAATATTAATTTTTTACTGTCGCAAATTTTAAATACGCCAGGGGTTGCCTTTTCTATAGTAACTTATTCAAAAAATAATTTTCTACTGTCGCAAATTTTAAATACGCCAGGGATTGCCTTTTCTATAGTAAATTTTGCAAAAAATAATTTTTTACTGTCGCAAATTTTAATTGCGCCAGGGATTGCCTTTTCTATAGTAAATTATTCAAAAAATAATTTTCTACTGTCGCAAATTTTAATTGCGCCAGGGATTGCCTTTTCTACAGTAAATTTTTCAAAATATTAATTTTTTACTGTCGAATATTTTAATTAAGCCAGGGATTGAATTTTCTATAGTAAATTTTGCAAAAAATAAATTTATACTGTCGCAAATTTTAAGTGCGCCAGGGATGGCCTTTTCTATAGTAAATTATTCAAAAAATAATTTTTTACTGTCGCAAATTTTAATTGCGCCAGGGATGGCCTTTTCTACAGTAAATTTTTCAAAATATTAATTTTTTACTGTCGCAAATTTTAAATACGCCAGGGGTTGCCTTTTCTATAGTAACTTATTCAAAAAATAATTTTCTACTGTCGCAAATTTTAAATACGCCAGGGATTGCCTTTTCTATAGTAAATTTTGCAAAAAATAATTTTTTACTGTCGCAAATTTTAATTGCGCCAGGGATTGCCTTTTCTATAGTAAATTATTCAAAAAATAATTTTCTATTGTCGCAAATTTTAATTACGCCAGGGATTGCCTTTTCTATAGTAAATTATTCAAAAAATAATTTTCTACTGTCGCAAATTTTAATTACGCCAGGGATTGCCTTTTCTATAGTAAATTATTCAAAAATTAATTTTTTACTGTCGCAAATTTTAATTGCGCCAGGGATTGCCTTTTCTACAGTAAATTATTCAAAAAATAATTTTTTGCTCTCGCAAATTTTAATTGCGCCAGGGATTGCCTTTTCTATAGTAAATTATTCAAAAAATAATTTTTTACTGTCGCAATTTTAATTGCGCCAGGGATTGCCTTTTGTACAGTAAATTATTCAAAATATTAATTTTTTACTGTCGAAAATTTTAATTACGCCAGGGATTGCCTTTTCTATAGTAAACTTTGCAAAACATAATTTTTATACTGTCGCAAATTTTAATTACGCCAGGGATTGCCTTTTCTATAGTAAATTATTCAAAAAATAATTTTCTACTGTCGCAAATTTTAATTATGCCAGGGATTGCCTTTTCTATAGTAAATTATTCAAAAAATAATTTTATACTGTCGCAAATTTTAATTACGCCAGGGATTGCCTTTTCTATAGTAAATTTTGCAAAAAATTATTTTTTACTGCCGCAAATTTTAATTGCGCCAGGGATTGCCTTTTCTATAGTAAATTATTCAAAAAATAATTTTTTACTGTCGCAAATTTTAAGTGCGCCACGGATTGCCTTTTCTATAGTAAATTATTCAAAAAATAATTTTATACTGTCGCAAATTTTAAATACGCCAGGGATTGCCTTTTCTATAGTAAATTATTCAAAAAATAATTTTTTACTGTCGCAAATTTTAATTACGCCAGGGATTGCCTTTTATATAGTAAATTTTTCAAAAATTAATTTTATACTGTCGCAAATTTTAAATACGCCAGGGATTGCCTTTTCTATAGTAAATTTTGCAAAAAATAATTTTTTACTGTCGCAAATTTTAATTGCGCCAAGGACTGCCTTTTCTATAGTAAATTATTCAAAAAATAATTTTCTACTGTCGCAAATTTTAATTACGCCAGGGATTGCCTTTTCTATAGTAAATTATTCAAAAAATAATTTTTTTACAGTCGCAAATTTTAAATACGCCAGGGATTGCCTTTTCTATAGTAAATTATTCAAAAAATAATTTTTTACTGTCGCAAATTTTAAATACGCCAGGGACTAACTTTTCTATAGTAAATTATTCAAAAAATAATTTTTTACTGTCGCAAATTTTAAATACGCCAGGGATTGCCCTTTCCATAGTAAATTATTCAAAAAATAATTTTCTACTGTCGCAAATTTTAAATACGCAAGGGATTGCCTTTTCTATAGTAAATTATTCAAAAAATAATTTTCTACTGTCGCAAATTTTAATTGCGCGAGGGATTGCCTTTTCTACAGTAAATGATAAAAAAAATAATTTTCTACTGTCGCAAATTTTAATTGCGCCAGGGATTGCCTTTTCTACAGTAAATTTTTCAAAAATTAATTTTATACTGTCGCAAATTTTAAATACGCCAGGGATTGCCTTTTCTATAGTCAATTATTCAAAAAATAATTTTTTACTGTCGCAAATTTTAAATACGCCAGGGATTGCCTTTTCTATAGTAAATTATTCAAAAAATAATTTTCTACTGTCGCAAATTTTAATTACGCCAGGGATTGCCCTTTCTATAGTAAATTATTCAAAAAATAATTTTCTACTATCGCAAATTTTAATTACGCCAGGGATTGCCTTTTCTATCGTAAATTATTCAAAAAATAATTTTCTACTGTCGCAAATTTTAAATATACCAGGGATTGCCTTTTCTATAGTAAATTTCTCACAAATTAATTTTTTACTGTCGCAAATTTTAAATACGCTAGGGATTGCCTTTTCTATAGTAAATTATTCAAAAAATAATTTTATACTGTCGCAAATTTTAATTACGCCAGGGATTGCCTTTTCTATAGTAAATTATTCAAAAAATAATTTTTTACTGTCGCAAATTTTAATTGCGCCAGGGATTGCCTTTTCTATAGTAAATTATTAAAAAAATAATTTTCTACTGTCGCAAATTTTAAGTGCGCCAGGGATTACCTTTTCTATAGTAAATTATTCAAAAAATAATTTTCAACTGTCGCAAATTTTAATTACGCCAGGGATTGCCTTTTCTATAGTAAATTATTCAAAAAATAATTTTTTACTCTCGCAAATTTCAATTTCGCCAGGTAAATTTTTCACAAATTAATTTTTTACTGTCGCAAATTTTAAATACGCCAGGGATTGCCTTTTATATAGTAAATTTTTCAAAAATTAATTTTATACTGTCGCAAATTTTAAATACGCCAGGGATTGCCTTTTCTATAGTAAATTTTGCAAAAAATAATTTTTTACTGTCGCAAATTTTAATTGCGCCAGGTATTGCCTTTTCTATAGTAAATTATTCAAAAAATAATTTTCTACTGTCGCAAATTTTAATTACGCCAGGGATTGCCTTTTCTATAGTAAATTATTCAAAAAATTATTTTTTACTCTCGCAAATTTTAATTACACCAGGGATTGCCTTTTCTATAGTAAATTATTCAAAAAATAATTTTTTACTGTCGCAAATTTCAAATCCGCCAGGGATTGCCTTTTCTATAGTAAATTATTCAAAAAATAATTTTCTACTGTCGCAAATTTTAATTACGCCAGGGATTGCCTTTTCTATAGTAAATTATTCAAAAAATAATTTTATACTGTCGCAAATTTTAATTACGCCAGGGATTGCCTTTTCTATAGTAAATTTGGCAAAATATAATTTTTTACTGTCGCAAATTTTAATTGCGCCAGGGATTGCCTTTTCTATAGTAAATTATTCAAAAAATAATTTTCAACTGTCGCAAATTTTAATTACGCCAGGGATTGCCTTTTCTATAGTAAATTATTCAAAAAATAATTTTATACTGTCGCAAATTTTAATTACGCCAGGGATTGCCTTTTCTATAGTAAATTATTCAAAAAATAATTTTCTACTGTCGCAAATTTTAATTGCGCCAGGGATTGCCTTTTCTATAGTAAATTATTCAAAAAATAATTTTCAACTGTCGCAAATTTTAATTACGCCAGGGATTGCCTTTTCTATAGTAAATTATTCAAAAAATAATTTTCTACTGTCGCAAATTTTAAATATTCCAGGGATTGCCTTTTCTATAGTAAATTTCTCACAAAATAATTTTTTACTGTCGCAAATTTTAAGTGTGCCAGGGATTGCCTTTTCTATAGTAAATTATTCAAAAAATAATTTTCTACTGTCGCAAATTTTAATTGCGCCAGGGATTGCCTTTTCTATAGTAAATTATTCAAAAAATAATTTTTTACTGTCGCAAATTTTAATTACGCCAGGGATTGCCTTTTCTATAGTAAATTATTCAAAAAATAATTTTCTACTGTCGCAAATTTTAAATATCCCAGGGATTGCCTTTTCTATCGTAAATTTCTCACAAAATAATTTTTTACTGTCGCAAATTTTAAGTGCGCCAGGGATTGCCTTTTCTATAGTAAATTATTCAAAAAATAATTTTCTACTGTCGCAAATTTTAACTACGCCAGGGATTGCCTTTTCTATAGTAAATTATTCAAAAAATAATTTTTTACTGTCGCAAATTTTAAGTGCGCCAGGGATTGCCTTTCCTATAGTAAATTATTCAAAAAATAATTTTGTACTGTCGCAAATTTTAATTACGCCAGGGATTGCCTTTTCTATAGTAAATTATTCAAAAAATAATTTTCAACTGTCGCAAATTTTAATTACGCCAGGGATTGCCTTTTCTATAGTAAATTATTCAAAAAATAATTTTCTACTGTCGCAAATTTTAAATATTCCAGGGATTGCCTTTTCTATAGTAAATTTCTCACAAAATAATTTTTTACTGTCGCAAATTTTAAGTGTGCCAGGGATTGCCTTTTCTATAGTAAATTATTCAAAAAATAATTTTCTACTGTCGCAAATTTTAATTGCGCCAGGGATTGCCTTTTCTATAGTAAATTATTCAAAAAAATAATTTTTTACTGTCGCAAATTTTAATTACGCCAGGGATTGCCTTTTCTATAGTAAATTATTCAAAAAATAATTTTCTACTGTCGCAAATTTTAAATATCCCAGGGATTGCCTTTTCTATCGTAAATTTCTCACAAAATAATTTTTTACTGTCGCAAATTTTAAGTGCGCCAGGGATTGCCCTTTTCTATAGTAAATTATTCAAAAAATAATGTTCTACTGTCGCAAATTTTAACTACGCCAGGGATTGCCTTTTCTATAGTAAATTATTCAAAAAATAATTTTTTACTGTCGCAAATTTTAAGTCCGCCAGGGATTGCCTTTTCTATAGTAAATTATTCAAAAAATAATTTTGTACTGTCGCAAATTTTAATTACGCCAGGGATTGCCTTTTCTATAGTAAATTATTCAAAAAATAATTTTTTACTGTCGCAAATTTTAATTGCGCCAGGGATTGCCTTTTCTATAGTAAATTATTCAAAAAATAATTTTCTACTGTCGCAAATTTTAAGTGCGCCAGGGATTGCCTTTTCTATAGTAAATTTTCAAAAAATAATTTTCAACTGTCGCAAATTTTAATTACGCCAGGGATAGCCTTTTCTATAGTAAATTATTCAAAAAATAATTTTTTACTCTCGCAAATTTCAATTTCGCCAGGTAAATTTTTCACAAATTAATTTTTTACTGTCGCAAATTTTAAATACTCCAGGGATTGCCTTTTATATAGTAAATTTTTCAAAAATTAATTTTATACTGTCGCAAATTTTAAATACGCCAGGGATTGCCTTTTCTATAGTAAATATTGCGAAAAATAATTTTTTACTGTCGCAAATTTTAATTGCGCCAGGGATTGCCTTTTCTATAGTAAATTATTCAAAAAATAATTTTTTACTATCGCAAATTTTAATTACACCAGGGATTGCCTTTTCTATAGTAAATTATTCAAAAAATAATTTTTACTGTCGCAAATTTCAAATCCGCCAGGGATTGCCTTTTCTACAGTAAATTTTGCAAAAAATAATTTTTTACTGTTGCAAATTTTAATTGCGCCAGGGATTGCCTTTTCTATAGTAAATTATCAAAAAAAAAATTTCTACTGTCGCAAATTTTAACTACGCCAGGGATTGCCTTTTCTATAGTAAATTATTCAAAAAATAATTTTATACTGTCGCAAATTTTAATTACGCCAGGGATTGCCTTTTCTATAGTAAATTTTGCAAAATATAATTTTTTACTTTCGCAAGTTTTAATTGCGCCAGGGATTGCCTTTTCTATAGTAAATTATTCAAAAAATAATTTTCTACTGTCGAAAATTTTAATTGCGCCAGGGATTGCCTTTTCTATATTAAATTATTCAAAAAATAATTTTCAACTGTCGCAAATTTTAATTACGCCAGGGATTGCCTTTTCTATAGTAAATTATTCAAAAAATAATTTTCTACTGTCGCAAATTTTAAATATTCCAGGGATTGCCTTTTCTATAGTAAATTTCTCACAAAATAATTTTTTACTGTCGCAAATTTTAAGTGCGCCAGGGATTGCCTTTTCTATAGTAAATTATTCAAAAGATAATTTTCTACTGTCGCAAATTTTAATTGCGCCAGGGATTGCCTTTTCTATAGTAAATTATTCAAAAAATAATTTTTTACTATCGCAAATTTTAATTACGCCAGGGATTGCCTTTTCTATAGTAAATTATTCAAAAAATAATTTTCTACTGTCGCAAATTTTAACTACGCCAGGGATTGCCTTTTCTATAGTAAATTATTCAAAAAATAATTTTATACTGTCGCAAATTTTAATTACGCCAGGGATTGCCTTTTCTATAGTAAATTTTGCAAAATATAATTTTTTACTCTCGCAAGTTTTAATTGCGCCAGGGATTGCCTTTTCTATAGTAAATTATTCAAAAAATAATTTTCTACTGTCCAAAATTTTAATTGCGCCAGGGATTGCCTTTTCTATATTAAATTATTCAAAAAATAATTTTCAACTGTCGCAAATTTTAATTACGCCAGGGATTGCCTTTTCTATAGTAAATTATTCAAAAAATAATTTTCTACTGTCGCAAATTTTAAATATTCCAGGGATTGCCTTTTCTATAGTAAATTTCTCACAAAATAATTTTTTACTGTCGCAAATTTTAAGTGCGCCAGGGATTGCCTTTTCTATAGTAAATTATTCAAAAAATAATTTTCTACTGTCGCAAATTTTAATTGCGCCAGGGATTGCCTTTTCTATAGTAAATTATTCAAAAAATAATTTTTTACTATCGCAAATTTTAATTACGCCAGGGATTGCCTTTTCTATAGTAAATTATTCAAAAAATAATTTTCTACTGTCGCAAATTTTAATTACGCCAGGGATTGCCTTTTCTATAGTAAATTATTCAAAAAATAATTTTTTACTGTCGCAAATTTTAAGTGCGCCAGGGATTGCCTTTTCTATAGAAAATTATTCAAAAAATAATTTTTTACTGTCGCAAATTTTAACTGCGCCAGGGATTGCCTTTTCTATAGTAAATTTTGCGAAAAATAATTTTTTACTGTCGCAAATTTTAATTGCGCCAGGGATTGCCTTTTCTATAGTAAATTATTCAAAAAATAATTTTTTACTATCGCAAATTTTAATTACGCCAGGGATTGCCTTTTCTATAGTAAATTATTCAAAAAATAATTTTTTACTGTCGCAAATTTCAAATCCGCCAGGGATTGCCTTTTCTACAGTAAATTTTGCAAAAAATAATTTTTTACTGTTGCAAATTTTAATTGCGCCAGGGATTGCCTTTTCTATAGTAAATTATCAAAAAAAAATTTCTACTGTCGCAAATTTTAACTACGCCAGGGATTGCCTTTTCTATAGCAAATTATTCAAAAAATAATTTTATACTGTCGCAAATTTTAATTACGCCAGGGATTGCCTTTTCTATAGTAAATTTTGCAAAATATAATTTTTTACTTTCGCAAGTTTTAATTGCGCCAGGGATTGCCTTTTCTATAGTAAATTATTCAAAAAATAATTTTCTACTGTCGAAAATTTTAATTGCGCCAGGGATTGCCTTTTCTATAGTAAATTATTCAAAAAATAATTTTTTACTATCGCAAATTTTAATTACGCCAGGGATTGCCTTTTCTATAGTAAATTATTCAAAAAATAATTTTCTACTGTCGCAAATTTTAACTACGCCAGGGATTGCCTTTTCTATAGTAAATTATTCAAAAAATAATTTTATACTGTCGCAAATTTTAATTACGCCAGGGATTGCCTTTTCTATAGTAAATTATTCAAAAAATAATTTTCTACTGTCGCAAATTTTAAATATTCCAGGGATTGCCTTTTCTATAGTAAATTTCTCACAAAATAATTTTTTACTGTCCCAAATTTTAAGTGCGCCAGGGATTGCCTTTTCTATAGTAAATTATTCAAAAAATAATTTTCTACTGTCGCAAATTTTAATTGCGCCAGGGATTGCCTTTTCTATAGTAAATTATTCAAAAAATAATTTTTTACTATCGCAAATTTTAATTACGCCAGGGATTGCCTTTTCTATAGTAAATTATTCAAAAAATAATTTTCTACTGTCGCAAATTTTAACTACGCCAGGGATTGCCTTTTCTATAGTAAATTATTCAAAAAATAATTTTATACTGTCGCAAATTTTAATTACGCCAGGGATTGCCTTTTCTATAGTAAATTTTGCAAAATATAATTTTTTACTGTCGCAAGTTTTAATTGCGCCAGGGATTGCCTTTTCTATAGCAAATTATTCAAAAAATAATTTTCTACTGTCGAAAATTTTAATTGCGCCAGGGATTGCCTTTTCTATATTAAATTATTCAAAAAATAATTTTCAACTGTCGCAAATTTTAACTACGCCAGGGATTGCCTTTTCTATAGTAAATTATTCAAAAAATAATTTTCTACTGTCGCAAATTTTAAATATTCCAGGGATTGCCTTTTCTATAGTAAATTTCTCACAAAATAATTTTTTACTGTCGCAAATTTTAAGTGCGCCAGGGATTGCCTTTTCTATAGTAAATTATTCAAAAAATAATTTTCTACTGTCGCAAATTTTAATTGCGCCAGGGATTGCCTTTTCTATAGTAAATTATTCAAAAAATAATTTTTTACTATCGCAAATTTTAATTACGCCAGGGATTGCCTTTTCTATAGTAAATTATTCAAAAAATAATTTTTTACTGTCGCAAATTTCAAATCCGCCAGGGATTGCCCTTTCTACAGTAAATTTTGCAAAAAATAATTTTTTACTGTTGCAAATTTTAATTGCGCCAGGGATTGCCTTTTCTATAGTAAATTATTCAAAAAATAATTTTCTACTGTCGCAAATTTTAACTACGCCAGGGATTGCCTTTTCTATAGTAAATTATTCAAAAAATAATTTTCAACTGAGGCAAATTTTAATTACGCCAGGGATTGCCTTTTCTATAGTAAATTATTCAAAAAATAATTTTATACTGTCGCAAATTTTAATTGCGCCAGGGATTGCCTTTTCTATAGTAAATTATTCAAAAAATAATTTTCTACTGTCGAAAATTTTAATTGCGCCAGGGATTGCCTTTTCTATATTAAATTATTCAAAAAATAATTTTCAACTGTCGCAAATTTTAATTACGCCAGGGATTGCCTTTTATATAGTAAATATTCAAAAAATAATTTTCTACTGTCGCAAATTTTAAATACGCCAGGGATTGCCTTTTCTATAGTAAATTATTCAAAAAATAATTTTCTACTGTCGCAAATTTTAAATACGCCAGGGATTGCCTTTTCTATAGTAAATTATTCAAAAAATAATTTTCTACTGTCGCAAATTTTAATTGCGCCAGGGATTGCCTTTTCTATAGTAAATTATTCAAAAAATAATTTTCAACTGTCGCAAATTTTAATTACGCCAGGGATTGCCTTTTCTATAGTAAATTATTCAAAAAATAATTTTCTACTGTCGCAAATTTTAATTACGCCAGGGATTGCCTTTTCTATAGTAAATTATTCAAAAAATAATTTTTTACTGTCGCAAATTTTAAGTGCGCCAGGGATTGCCTTTTCTATAGAAAATTATTCAAAAAATAATTTTTTACTGTCGCAAATTTTAACTGCGCCAGGGATTGCCTTTTCTATAGTGAATTATTCAAAAAATAATTTTCAACTGTCGCAAATTTTAATTACGCCAGGGATTGCATTTTCTATAGTAAATTTTGCAAAAAATAATTTTACACTGTCGGAAATTTTAATTACGCCAGGGATTGCCTTTTCTATAGTAAATTATTCAAAAAATAATTTTCTACTGTCGCAAATTTTAATTACGCCAGGGATTGCCTTTTCTATAGTAAATTATTCAAAATATAATTTTATACTGTCGCAAATTTTAATTACGCCAGGGATTGCCTTTTCTATAGTAAATTTTGCAAAAAATAATTTTTTACTGTCGCAAATTTTAATTGCGCCAGGGATTGCCTTTTCTATAGTAAATTTCTCACAAATTAATTTCTTACTGTCGCAAATTTTAAATACGCCAGGGATTGCCTTTTCTATAGTAAATTATTCAAAAAATAATTTTTTACTGCCGCAAATTTTAAATACGCCAGGGATTGCCTTTTCTATAGTAAATTATTCAAAAAATAATTTTTTACTGTCGCAAATTTTAATTACGCCAGGGATTGCCTTTTCTATAGTAAATTATTCAAAAAATAATTTTCTACTGTCGCAAATTTTAATTACGCCAGGGATTGCCTTTTCTATAGTAAATTATTCAAAAAATAATTTTCTACTGTCGCAAATTTTAATTACGCCAGGCATTGCCTTTTCTATAGTAAATTATTCAAAAAATAATTTTTTACTGTCGCAAATTTTAAATACGCCAGGGATTGCCTTTTCTATAGTAAATTATTCAAAAAATAATGTTCAACTGTCGCAAATTTTAATTACGCCAGGGATTGCCTATTCTATAGTAAATTATTCAAAAAATAATTTTCTACTGTCGCAAATTTTAATTATGCCAGGGATTGCCTTTTCTATAGTAAATTATTCAAAAAATAATTTTCTACTGTCGCAAATTTTAATTACGCCAGGGATTGCCTTTTCTATAGTAAATTTTTCAAAAAATAATTTTTTACTGTCGCAAATTTTAAATATCCCAGGGATTGCCTTTTCTATAGTAAATTTCTCACAAATTAATTTCTTACTGTCGCAAATTTTAAATACGCCAGGGATTGCGTTTTCTATAGTAAATTGTTCAAAAAATAATTTTTTACTGTCGCAAATTTTAATTGCGCCAGGGATTGCCTTTTCTATAGTAAATTATTCAAAAAATAATTTTCTACTGTCGCAAATTTTAATTACGCCAGGGATTGCCTTTTCTATAGTAAATTATTCAAAAAATAATTTTTTACTGTCGCAAATTTTAAGTGCGCCAAGGATTGCCTTTTCTATAGTAAATTATTCCAAAAATAATTTTATACTGTCGCAAATTTTAATTGCGCCAGGGATTGCCTTTCTACAGTAAATTTTTCAAAAAATAATTTTTTACTGTCGCAAATTGTAATTGCGCCAGGGATTACCTTTTCTATAGTAAATTTTTCAAAAAATAATTTTTTGCTGTCGCAAATTTTAATAACGCCAGGGATTGCCTTTTCTATAGTAAATTATTCAAAAAATAATTTTCTACTGTCGCAAATTTTAATTACGCCAGGGATTGCCTTTTCTATAGTAAATTATTCAAAAAATTATTTTATACTGTCGCAAATTTTAATTACGCCAGGGATTGCCTTTTCTATAGTAAATTTTGCAAAAAATAATTTTTTACTGTCGCAAATTTTAATTGCGCCAGGGATTGCCTTTTCTATAGTAAATTATTCAAAAAATAATTTTATACTGTCGCAAATTTTAATTACACCAGGGATTGCCTTTTCTATAGTAAATTATTCAAAAAATAATTTTCTACTGTCGCAAATTTTAATTGCGCCAGGGATTGCCTTTCCACAGTAAATTTTTCAAAAAAAAATTTTTTACTGTCGCAAATTGTAATTGCGCCAGGGATTACCTTTTCTATAGTAAATTATTCAAAAAATAATTTTCAACTGTCGCAAATTTTAATTACGCCAGGGATTGCCTATTCTATAGTAAATTATTCAAAAAATAATTTTCTACTGTCGCAAATTTTAATTACGCCAGGGATTGCCTTTTCTATAGTAAATTATTCAAAAAATAATTTTCTACTGTCGCAAATTTTAATTACGCCAGGGATTGCCTTTTCTATAGTAAATTTTTCAAAAAATAATTTTTTACTGTCGCAAATTTTAAATATCCCAGGGATTGCCTTTTCTATAGTAAATTTCTCACAAATTAATTTCTTACTGTCGCAAATTTTAAATACGCCAGGGATTGCCTTTTCTATAGTAAATTATTCAAAAAATAATGTTTTACTGTATCAAATTTTAATTGCGCCAGGGATTGCCTTTTCTATAGTAAATTATTCAAAAAATAATTTTCTAATGTCGCAAATTTTAATTACGCCAGGGATTGCCTTTTCTATAGTAAATTATTAAAAAATAATTTTTTACTGTCGCAAATTTTAATTGCGCCAGGGATTGCCTTTTCTATAGTAAATTATTCCAAAAAAAATTTTATACTGTCGCAAGTTTTAATTGCGCCAGGGATTGCCTTTCTACAGTAAATTTTTCAAAAAATAATTTTTTACTGTCGCAAATTGTAATTGCGCCAGGGATTACCTTTTCTATAGTAAATTTTTCAAAAAATAATTTTTTGCTGTCGCAAATTTTAATTACGCCAGGGATTGCCTTTTCTATAGTAAATTATTCAAAAAATAATTTTCTACTGTCGCAAATTTTAATTACGCCAGGGATTGCCTTTTCTATAGTAAATTATTCAAAAAATAATTTTATACTGTCGCAAATTTTAATTACGCCAGGGATTGCCTTTTCTATAGTAAATTTTGCAAAAAATAATTTTTTACTGTCGCAAATTTTAATTGCGCCAGGGATTGCCTTTTCTATAGTAAATTATTCAAAAAATAATTTTATACTGTCGCAAATTTTAATTACGCCAGGGATTGCCTTTTCTATAGTAAATTATTCAAAAAATAATTTTCTACTGTCGCAAATTTTAATTGCGCCAGTGATTGCCTTTCTACAGTAAATTTTTCAAAAAAAAATTTTTTACTGTCGCAAATTGTAATTGCGCCAGGGATTACCTTTTCTATAGTAAATTTTTCAAAAAATAATTTTTTACTGTCGCAAATTTTAATTACGCCAGGGATTGCCTCTTCTATAGTAAATTATTCAAAAAATAATTTTATACTGTCGCAAATTATAATTACGCCAGGGATTGCCTTTTCTATAGTAAATTATTCAAAAAATAATTTTTTACTGTCGCAAATTTTAAGTGCGCCAGGGATTGCCTTTTCTATAGTAAATTATTCAAAAAATAATTTTTTACTGTCGCAAATTTTAATTGCGCCAGGGATTGCCTTTTCTATAGTAAATTATTCAAAAAATAATTTTCAACTGTCGCAAATTTTAATTACGCCAGGGATTGCCTTTTCTATAGTAAATTTTGCAAAAAATAATTTTATACTGTCGCAAATTTTAATTACGCCAGGGATTGCCTTTTCTATAGTAAATTATTCAAAAAATAATTTTCTACTGTCGCAAATTTTAATTACGCCAGGGATTGCTTTTTCTATAGTAAATTATTCAAAAAATAATTTTATACTGTCGCAAATTTTAATTAGGCCAGGGATTGCCTTTTCTATAGTAAATTTTGCAAAAAATAATTTTTTACTGTCGCAAATTTTAATTGCGCCAGGGATTGCCTTTTCTGTAGTAAATTTCTCACAAATTAATTTCTTACTGTCGCAAATTTTAAATACGCCAGGGATTGCCTTTTCTATAGTAAATTATTCAAAAAATAATTTTTTACTCTCGCAAATTTTAAATACGCCAGGGATTGCCTTTTCTATAGTAAATTATTCAAAAAATAATTTTCTACTGTCGCAAATTTTAATTACGCCAGGGATTGCCCTTTCTATAGTAAATTATTCAAAAAATAATTTTCTACTGTCGCAAATTTTAATTACGCCAGGGATTGCCTTTTCTATAGTAAATTATTCAAAAAATAATTTTTTACTGTCGGAAATTTTAAATACGCCAGGGATTGCCTTTTCTATAGTAAATTATTCAAAAAATAATTTTCAACTGTCGCAAATTTTAATTACGCCAGGGATTGCCTTTTCTATAGTAAATTATTCAAAAAATAATTGTCTACTGTCGCAAATTTTAATTACGCCAGGGATTGCCTTTTCTATAGTAAATTATTCCAAAAAAAATTTTATACTGTCGCAAATTTTAATTACGCCAGGGATTGCTTTTTCTATAGTAAATTATTCAAAAAATAATTTTATACTGTCGCAAATTTTAATTAGGCCAGGGATTGCCTTTTCTATAGTAAATTTTGCAAAAAATAATTTTTTACTGTCGCAAATTTTAATTGCGCCAGGGATTGCCTTTTCTGTAGTAAATTTCTCACAAATTAATTTCTTACTGTCGCAAATTTTAAATACGCCAGGGATTGCCTTTTCTATAGTAAATTATTCAAAAAATAATTTTTTACTCTCGCAAATTTTAAATACGCCAGGGATTGCCTTTTCTATAGTAAATTATTCAAAAAATAATTTTCTACTGTCGCAAATTTTAATTGCGCCAGGGATTGCCTTTCCACAGTAAATTTTTCAAAAAAAAATTTTTTACTGTCGCAAATTGTAATTGCGCCAGGGATTACCTTTTCTATAGTAAATTATTCAAAAAATAATTTTCAACTGTCGCAAATTTTAATTACGCCAGGGATTGCCTATTCTATAGTAAATTATTCAAAAAATAATTTTCTACTGTCGCAAATTTTAATTACGCCAGGGATTGCCTTTTCTATAGTAAATTATTCAAAAAATAATTTTCTACTGTCGCAAATTTTAATTACGCCAGGGATTGCCTTTTCTATAGTAAATTTTTCAAAAAATAATTTTTTACTGTCGCAAATTTTAAATATCCCAGGGATTGCCTTTTCTATAGTAAATTTCTCACAAATTAATTTCTTACTGTCGCAAATTTTAAATACGCCAGGGATTGCCTTTTCTATAGTAAATTATTCAAAAAATAATGTTTTACTGTATCAAATTTTAATTGCGCCAGGGATTGCCTTTTCTATAGTAAATTATTCAAAAAATAATTTTCTAATGTCGCAAATTTTAATTACGCCAGGGATTGCCTTTTCTATAGTAAATTATTAAAAAATAATTTTTTACTGTCGCAAATTTTAATTGCGCCAGGGATTGCCTTTTCTATAGTAAATTATTCCAAAAAAAATTTTATACTGTCGCAAGTTTTAATTGCGCCAGGGATTGCCTTTCTACAGTAAATTTTTCAAAAAATAATTTTTTACTGTCGCAAATTGTAATTGCGCCAGGGATTACCTTTTCTATAGTAAATTTTTCAAAAAATAATTTTTTGCTGTCGCAAATTTTAATTACGCCAGGGATTGCCTTTTCTATAGTAAATTATTCAAAAAATAATTTTCTACTGTCGCAAATTTTAATTACGCCAGGGATTGCCTTTTCTATAGTAAATTATTCAAAAAATAATTTTATACTGTCGCAAATTTTAATTACGCCAGGGATTGCCTTTTCTATAGTAAATTTTGCAAAAAATAATTTTTTACTGTCGCAAATTTTAATTGCGCCAGGGATTGCCTTTTCTATAGTAAATTATTCAAAAAATAATTTTATACTGTCGCAAATTTTAATTACGCCAGGGATTGCCTTTTCTATAGTAAATTATTCAAAAAATAATTTTCTACTGTCGCAAATTTTAATTGCGCCAGTGATTGCCTTTCTACAGTAAATTTTTCAAAAAAAAATTTTTTACTGTCGCAAATTGTAATTGCGCCAGGGATTACCTTTTCTATAGTAAATTTTTCAAAAAATAATTTTTTACTGTCGCAAATTTTAATTACGCCAGGGATTGCCTCTTCTATAGTAAATTATTCAAAAAATAATTTTATACTGTCGCAAATTATAATTACGCCAGGGATTGCCTTTTCTATAGTAAATTATTCAAAAAATAATTTTTTACTGTCGCAAATTTTAAGTGCGCCAGGGATTGCCTTTTCTATAGTAAATTATTCAAAAAATAATTTTTTACTGTCGCAAATTTTAATTGCGCCAGGGATTGCCTTTTCTATAGTAAATTATTCAAAAAATAATTTTCAACTGTCGCAAATTTTAATTACGCCAGGGATTGCCTTTTCTATAGTAAATTTTGCAAAAAATAATTTTATACTGTCGCAAATTTTAATTACGCCAGGGATTGCCTTTTCTATAGTAAATTATTCAAAAAATAATTTTCTACTGTCGCAAATTTTAATTACGCCAGGGATTGCTTTTTCTATAGTAAATTATTCAAAAAATAATTTTATACTGTCGCAAATTTTAATTAGGCCAGGGATTGCCTTTTCTATAGTAAATTTTGCAAAAAATAATTTTTTACTGTCGCAAATTTTAATTGCGCCAGGGATTGCCTTTTCTGTAGTAAATTTCTCACAAATTAATTTCTTACTGTCGCAAATTTTAAATACGCCAGGGATTGCCTTTTCTATAGTAAATTATTCAAAAAATAATTTTTTACTCTCGCAAATTTTAAATACGCCAGGGATTGCCTTTTCTATAGTAAATTATTCAAAAAATAATTTTCTACTGTCGCAAATTTTAATTACGCCAGGGATTGCCCTTTCTATAGTAAATTATTCAAAAAATAATTTTCTACTGTCGCAAATTTTAATTACGCCAGGGATTGCCTTTTCTATAGTAAATTATTCAAAAAATAATTTTTTACTGTCGGAAATTTTAAATACGCCAGGGATTGCCTTTTCTATAGTAAATTATTCAAAAAATAATTTTCAACTGTCGCAAATTTTAATTACGCCAGGGATTGCCTTTTCTATAGTAAATTATTCAAAAAATAATTGTCTACTGTCGCAAATTTTAATTACGCCAGGGATTGCCTTTTCTATAGTAAATTTTTCAAAAAATAATTTTTTACTGTCGCAAATTGTAATTGCGCCAGGGATTGCCTTTTCTATAGTAAATTATTCAAAAAATAATTTTCTACTGTCGCAAATTTTAATTACGCCAGGGATTGCCTTTTCTATAGTAAATTATTCAAAAAATAATTTTTTACTGTCGCAAATTTTAAATACGCCAGGGATTGCCTTTTCTATAGTAAATTATTCAAAAAATAATTTTCAACTGTCGCAAATTTTAATTACGCCAGGGATTGCCTTTTCTATAGTAAATTATTCAAAAAATAATTTTTTACTGTCGCAAATTTTAATTGCGCCAGGGATTGCCTTTTCTATAGTAAATTATTCAAAAAATAATTTTTTACTGTCGCAAATTTTAAATATCCCAGGGATTGCCTTTTCTATAGTAAATTTCTCACAAATTAATTTCTTACTGTCGCAAATTTTAAATACGCCAAGGATTGGCTTTTCTATAGTAAATTATTCAAAAAATAATTTTTTACTCTCGCAAATTTTAATTGCGCCAGGGATTGCCTTTTCTATAGTAAATTATTCAAAAAATAATTTTCTACTGTCGCAAATTTTAATTACGCCAGGGATTGCCTTTTCTATAGTAAATTTTTCAAAAAATAATTTTTTACTGTCGCAAATTGTAACTGCGCCAGGGATTACCTTTTCTATAGTAAATTTTTCAAAAAATAATTTTTTGCTGTCGCAAATTTTAATTACGCCAGGGATTGCCTTTTCTATAGTAAATTATTCAAAAAATAATTTTCTACTGTCGCAAATTTTAATTACGCCAGGGATTGCCTTTTCTATAGTAAATTATTCAAAAAATTATTTTATACTGTCGCAAATTTTAATTACGCCAGGGATTGCCTTTTCTATAGTAAATTTTGCAAAAAATAATTTTTTACTGTCGCAAATTTTAATTGCGCCAGGGATTGCCTTTTCTATAGTAAATTATTCAAAAAATAATTTTATACTGTCGCAAATTTTAATTACGCCAGGGATTGCCTTTTCTATAGTAAATTATTCAAAAAATAATTTTCTACTGTCGCAAATTTTAATTGCGCCAGGGATTGCCTTTCTACAGTAAATTTTTCAAAAAAAAATTTTTTACTGTCGCAAATTGTAATTGCGCCAGGGATTACCTTTTCTATAGTAAATTTTTCAAAAAATTATTTTCTACTGTCGCAAATTTAAATTACGCCAGGGATTGCCTTTCCTATAGTAAATTATTCAAAAAATAATTTTTTACTGTCGCAAATTTTAAATACGCCAGGGATTGCCTTTTCTAAAGTAAATTATTCAAAAAATAATTTTCAACTGTCGCAAATTTTAATTACGCCAGGGATTGCCTATTCTATAGTAAATTATTCAAAAAATAATTTTCTACTGTCGCAAATTTTAATTACGCCAGGGATTGCCTTTTCTATAGTAAATTATTCAAAAAATAATTTTCTACTGTCGCAAATTTTAATTACGCCAGGGATTGCCTTTTCTATAGTAAATTTTTCAAAAAATAATTTTTTACTGTCGCAAATTTTAAATATCCCAGGGATTGCCTTTTCTATAGTAAATTTCTCACAAATTAATTTCTTACTGTCGCAAATTTTAAATACGCCAGGGATTGCCTTTTCTATAGTAAATTATTCAAAAAATAATGTTTTACTGTCGCAAATTTTAATTGCGCCAGGGATTGCCTTTCTATAGTAAATTATTCAAAAAATAATTTTCTAATGTCGCAAATTTTAATTACGCCAGGGATTGCCTTTTCTATAGTAAATTAATCAAAAAATAATTTTTTACTGTCGCAAATTTTAAGTGCGCCAGGGATTGCCTTTTCTATAGTAAATTATTCCAAAAATAATTTTATACTGTCGCAAATTTTAATTGCGCCAGGGATTGCCTTTCTACAGTAAATGTTTCAAAAAATAATTTTTTACTGTCGCAAATTGTAATTGCGCCAGGGATTACCTTTTCTATAGTAAATTTTTCAAAAAATAATTTTTTGCTGTCGCAAATTTTAATTACGCCAGGGATTGCCTTTTCTATAGTAAATTATTCAAAAAATAATTTTCTACTGTCGCAAATTTTAATTACGCCAGGGATTGCCTTTTCTATAGTAAATTATTCAAAAAATAATTTTATACTGTCGCAAATTTTAATTACGCCAGGGATTGCCTTTTCTATAGTAAATTTTGCAAAAAATAATTTTTTACTGTCGCAAATTTTAATTGCGCCAGGGATTGCCTTTTATATAGTAAATTATTCAAAAAATAATTTTATACTGTCGCAAATTTTAATTACGCCAGGGATTGCCTTTTCTATAGTAAATTATTCAAAAAATAATTTTCTACTGTCGCAAATTTTAATTGCGCCAGTGATTGCCTTTCTACAGTAAATTTTTCAAAAAAAAATTTTTTACTGTCGCAAATTGTAATTGCGCCAGGGATTACCTTTTCTATAGTAAATTTTTCAAAAAATAATTTTTTACTGTCGCAAATTTTAACTACGCCAGGGATTGCCTTTTCTATAGTAAATTATTCAAAAAATAATTTTATACTGTCGCAAATTTTAATTACGCCAGGGATTGCCTTTTCTATAGTAAATTATTCAAAAAATAATTTTTTTCTGTCGCAAATTTTAAGTGCGCCAGGGATTGCCTTTTCTATAGTAAATTATTCAAAAAATAATTTTTTACTGTCGCAAATTTTAATTGCGCCAGGGATTGCCTTTTCTATAGTAAATTATTCAAAAAATAATTTTCAACTGTCGCAAGTTTTAATTACGCCAGGGATTGCCTTTTCTATAGTAAATTTTGCAAAAAATAATTTTATACTGTCGCAAATTTTAATTACGCCAGGGATTGCCTTTTCTATAGTAAATTATTCAAAAAATAATTTTCTACTGTCGCAAATTTTAATTACGCCAGGGATTGCTTTTTCTATAGTAAATTATTCAAAAAATAATTTTATACTGTCGCAAATTTTAATTACGCCAGGGATTGCCTTTTCTATAGTAAATTTTGCAAAAAATAATTTTTTACTGTCGCAAATTTTAATTGCGCCAGGGATTGCCTTTTCTATAGTAAATTTCTCACAAATTAATTTCTTACTGTCGCAAATTTTAAATACGCCAGGGATTGCCTTTTCTATAGTAAATTATTCAAAAAATAATTTTTTACTCTCGCAAATTTTAAATACGCCAGGGATGGCCTTTTCTATAGTAAATTATTCAAAAAATAATTTTCTACTGTCGCAAATTTTAATTACGCCAGGGATTGCCTTTTCTATAGTAAATTATTCAAAAAATAATTTTCTACTGTCGCAAATTTTAATTACGCCAGGGATTGCCTTTTCTATAGTAAATTATTCAAAAAATAATTTTTTACTGTCGCAAATTTTAAATACGCCAGGGATTGCCTTTTCTATAGTAAATTATTCAAAAAATAATTTTCAACTGTCGCAAATTTTAATTACGCCAGGGATTGCCTATTCTATAGTAAATTATTCAAAAAATAATTTTCTACTGTCGCAAATTTTAATTACGCCAGGGATTGCCTTTTCTATAGTAAATTTTTCAAAAAATAATTTTTTACTGTCGCAAATTGTAACTGCGCCAGGGATTGCCTTTTCTATAGTAAATTATTCAAAAAATAATTTTCTACTGTCGCAAATTTTAATTACGCCAGGGATTGCCTTTTCTATAGTAAATTATTCAAAAAATAATTTTTTACTGTCGCAAATTTTAAATACGCCAGGGATTACCTTTTCTATAGTAAATTATTCAAAAAATAATTTTCAACTGTCGCAAATTTTAATTACGCCAGGGATTGCCTTTTCTATAGTAAATTATTCAAAAAATAATTTTTTACTGTCGCAAATTTTAATTGCGCCAGGGATTGCCTTTTCTATAGTAAATTATTCAAAAAATAATTTTTTACTGTCGCAAATTTTAAATATCCCAGGGATTGCCTTTTCTGTAGTAAATTTCTCACAAATTAATTTCTTACTGTCGCAAATTTTAAATACGCCAGGGATTGCCTTTTCTATAGTAAATTATTCAAAAAATAATTTTTTACTCTCGCAAATTTTAATTGCGCCAGGGATTGCCTTTTCTATAGTAAATTATTCAAAAAATAATTTTCTACTGTCGCAAATTTTAATTACCCCAGGGATTGCCTTTTCTATAGTAAATTTTTCAAAAAATAATTTTTTACTGTCGCAAATTGTAACTGCGCCAGGGATTACCTTTTCTATAGTAAATTTTTCAAAAAAGAATTTTTTGCTGTCGCAAATTTTAATTACGCCAGGGATTGCCTTTTCTATAGTAAATTATTCAAAAAATAATTTTCAACTGTCGCAAATTTTAATTACGCCAGGTATTGCCTTTTCTATAGTAAATTATTCAAAAAATAATTTTTTACTGTCGCAAATTTCAATTGCGCCAGGGATTGCCTTTTCTATAGTAAATTATTCAAAAAATAATTTTTTACTGTCGCAAATTGTAATTGCGCCAGGGATTACCTTTTCTATAGTAAATTTTTCAAAAAATAATTTTTTACTGTCGCAAATTTTAAATATCCCAGGGATTGCCTTTTCTATAGTAAATTTCTCACAAATTAATTTCTTACTGTCGCAAATTTTAAATACGCCAGGGATTGCCTTTTCTATAGTAAATTATTCAAAAAATAATTTTTAACTGTCGCAAATTTTAATTACGCCAGGGATTGCCTTTTCTATAGTAAATTATTCAAAAAATAATTTTCTACTGTCGCAAATTTTAAATATCCCAGGGATTGCCTTTTCTATAGTAAAATATTCAAAAAATAATTTTCTACTGTCGCAAATTTTAATTACGCCAGGGATTGCCTTTTCTATAGTAAATTATTCAAAAAATAATTTTATACTGTCGCAAATTTTAATTACGCCAGGGATTGCCTTTTCTATAGTAAATTTTGCAAAAAATAATTTTTTACTGTCGCAAATTTTAATTGCGCCAGGGATTGCCTTTTCTATAGTAAATTATTCAAAAAATAATTTTATACTGTCGCAAATTTTAATTACGCCAGGGATTACCTTTTCTATAGTAAATTATTCAAAAAATAATTTTCTACTGTCGCAAATTTTAATTGCGCCAGGGATTGCCTATCTACAGTAAATTTTTCAAAAAATAATTTTTTACTGTCGCAAATTGTAATTGCGCCAGGGATTAACTTTTCTATAGTAAATTTTTCAAAAAATAATTTTTTACTGTCGCAAATTTTAATTACGCCAGGGATTGCCTTTTCTATAGTAAATTATTCAAAAAATAATTTTATACTGTCGCAAATTTTAATTACGCCAGGGATTGCCTTTTCTATAGTAAATTATTCAAAAAATAATTTTTTACTGTCGCAAATTTTAAGTGCGCCAGGGATTGACTTTTCTATAGTAAATTATTCAAAAAATAATTTTTTACTGGCGCAAATTTTAATTGCGCCAGGGATTGCCTTTTCTATAGTAAATTATTCAAAAAATAATTTTCAACTGTCGCAAATTCTAATTACGCCAGGGATTGCCATTTCTATAGTAAATTTTGCAAAAAATAATTTTATACTGTCGCAAATTTTAATTACGCCAGGGATTGCCTTTTCTATAGTAAATTATTCAAAAAATAATTTTCTACTGTGGCAAATTTTAATTACGCCAGGGATTGCCTTTTCTATAGTAAATTATTCAAAAAATAATTTTATACTGTCGCAAATTTTAATTACGCCAGGGATTGCCTTTCTATAGTAAATTTCTCACAAATTAATTTCTTACTGTCGCAAATTTTAAATACGCCAGGGATTGCCTTTTCTATAGTAAATTATTCAAAAATAAATTTTTTACTGTCGCAAATTTTAATTGCGCCAGGGATTGCCTTTTCTATAGTAAATTATTCAAAAAATAATTTTCTACTGTCGCAAATTTTAATTACGCCAGGGATTACCTTTTCTATAGTAAATTTTTCAAAAAATAATTTTTTACTGTCGCAAATTGTAACTGCGCCAGGGATTACCTTTTCTATAGTAAATTTTTCAAAAAATAATTTTTTGCTGTCGCAAATTTTAATTACGCCAGGGATTGCCTTTTCTATAGTAAATTATTCAAAAAATAATTTTCAACTGTCGCAAATTTTAATTACGCCAGGGATTGCCTTTTCTATAGTAAATTATTCAAAAAATAATTTTTTACTGTCGCAAATTTTAATTGCGCCAGGGATTGCCTTTTCTATAGTAAATTATTCAAAAAATAATTTTTTACTGTCGCAAGTTGTAATTGCGCCAGGGATTACCTTTTCTATAGTAAATTTTTCAAAAAATAATTTTTTACTGTCGCAAATTTTAAATATCCCAGGGATTGCCTTTTCTATAGTAAATTTCTCACAAACTAATTTCTTACTGTCGCAAATTTTAAATACGCCAGGGATTGCCTTTTCTATAGTAAATTATTCAAAAAATAATTTTTTACTGTCGCAAATTTTAATTGCGCCAGGGATTGCCTTTTCTATAGTAAATTATTCAAAAAATAATTTTTTACTGTCGCAAATTTTAAATACGCCAGGGATTGCCTTTTCTATAGTAAATTTTTCAAAAAATAATTTTTTACTGTCGCAAATTGTAATTGCGCCAGGGATTACCTTTTCTATAGTAAATTTTTCAAAAAATAATTTTTTGCTGTCGCAAATTTTAATTACACCAGGGATTGCCTTTTCTATAGTAAATTATTCAAAAAATAATTTTCTACTGTCGCAAATTTTAATTACGCCAGGGATTGCCTTTTCTATAGTAAATTATTCAAAAAATAATTTTATACTGTCGCAAATTTTAATTACGCCAGGGATTGCCTTTTCTATAGTAAATTATTCAAAAAATAATTTTTTACTGTCGCAAATTGTATTTGCGCCAGGGATTACCTTTTCTATAGTAAATTTTTCAAAAAATAATTTTTTACTGTCGCAAATTTTAAATATCCCAGGGATTGCCTTTTCTATAGTAAATTTCTCACAAATTAATTTCTTACTGTCGCAAATTTTAAATACGCCAGGGATTGCCTTTTCTATAGTAAATTATTCAAAAAATAATTTTCAACTGTCGCAAATTTTAATTACGCCAGGGATTGCCTTTTCTATAGTAAATTATTCAAAAAATAATTTTCTACTGTCGCAAATTTTAAATATCCCAGGGATTGCCTTTTCTATGGTAAATTATTCAAAAAATAATTTTCTACTGTCGCAAATTTTAATTACGCCAGGGATTGCCTTTTCTATAGTAAATTATTCAAAAAATAATTTTATACTGTCGCAAATTTTAATTACGCCAGGGATTGCCTTTTCTATAGTAAATTTTGCAAAAAATAATTTTTTACTGTCGCAAATTTTAATTGCGCCAGGGATTGCCTTTTCTATAGTAAATTATTCAAAAAATAATTTTATACTGTCGCAAATTTTAATTACGCCAGGGATTACCTTTTCTATAGTAAATTATTCAAAAAATAATTTTCTACTGTCGCAAATTTTAATTGCGCCTGGGATTGCATATCTACAGTAAATTTTTCAAAAAATAGTTTTTTACTGTCGCAAATTGTAATTGCGCCAGGGATTACCTTTTCTATAGTAAATTTTTCAAAAAATAATTTTTTACTGTCGCAAATTTTAATTACGCCAGGGATTGCCTTTTCTTTAGTAAATTATTCAAAAAATAATTTTATACTGTCGCAAATTTTAATTACGCCAGGGATTGCCTTTTCTATAGTAAATTATTCAAAAAATAATTTTTTACTGTCGCAAATTTTAAGTGCGCCAGGGATTGCCTTTTCTATAGTAAATTATTCAAAAAATAATTTTTTACTGGCGCAAATTTTAATTGCGCCAGGGATTGCCTTTTCTATAGTAAATTATTCAAAAAATAATTTTCAACTGTCGCAAATTCTAATTACGCCAGGGATTGCCTTTTCTATAGTAAATTTTGAAAAAATAATTTTATACTGTCGCAAATTTTAATTACGCCAGGGATTGCCTTTTCTATAGTAAATTATTCAAAAAATAATTTTCTATTGTGGCAAATTTTAATTACGCCAGGGATTGCCTTTTCTATAGTAAATTATGCAAAAAATAATTTTATACTGTCGCAAATTTTAATTACGCCAGGGATTGCCTTTTCTATAGTAAATTTCTCACAAATTAATTTCTTACTGTCGCAAATTTTAAATACGCCAGGGATTGCCTTTTCTATAGTAAATTATTCAAAAAATAATTTTTTACTGTCGCAAATTTTAATTGCGCCAGGGATTGCCTTTTCTATAGTAAATTATTCAAAAAATAATTTTTTACTGTCGCAAATTTTAAATACGCCAGGGATTGCCTTTTCTATAGTAAATTTTTCAAAAAATAATTTTTTACTGTCGCAAATTGTAATTGCGCCAGGGATTACCTTTTCTATAGTAAATTTTTCAAAAAATAATTTTTTGCTGTCGCAAATTTTAATTACACCAGGGATTGCCTTTTCTATAGTAAATTATTCAAAAAATAATTTTCTACTGTCGCAAATTTTAATTACGCCAGGGATTGCCTTTTCTATAGTAAATTATTCAAAAAATAATTTTATACTGTCGCAAATTTTAATTACGCCAGGGATTGCCTTTTCTATAGTAAATTATTCAAAAAATAATTTTTTACTGTCGCAAATTGTATTTGCGCCAGGGATTACCTTTTCTATAGTAAATTTTTCAAAAAATAATTTTTTACTGTCGCAAATTTTAAATATCCCAGGGATTGCCTTTTCTATAGTAAATTTCTCACAAATTAATTTCTTACTGTCGCAAATTTTAAATACGCCAGGGATTGCCTTTTCTATAGTAAATTATTCAAAAAATAATTTTCAACTGTCGCAAATTTTAATTACGCCAGGGATTGCCTTTTCTATAGTAAATTATTCAAAAAATAATTTTCTACTGTCGCAAATTTTAAATATCCCAGGGATTGCCTTTTCTATGGTAAATTATTCAAAAAATAATTTTCTACTGTCGCAAATTTTAATTACGCCAGGGATTGCCTTTTCTATAGTAAATTATTCAAAAAATAATTTTATACTGTCGCAAATTTTAATTACGCCAGGGATTGCCTTTTCTATAGTAAATTTTGCAAAAAATAATTTTTTACTGTCGCAAATTTTAATTGCGCCAGGGATTGCCTTTTCTATAGTAAATTATTCAAAAAATAATTTTATACTGTCGCAAATTTTAATTACGCCAGGGATTACCTTTTCTATAGTAAATTATTCAAAAAATAATTTTCTACTGTCGCAAATTTTAATTGCGCCTGGGATTGCATATCTACAGTAAATTTTTCAAAAAATAGTTTTTTACTGTCGCAAATTGTAATTGCGCCAGGGATTACCTTTTCTATAGTAAATTTTTCAAAAAATAATTTTTTACTGTCGCAAATTTTAATTACGCCAGGGATTGCCTTTTCTTTAGTAAATTATTCAAAAAATAATTTTATACTGTCGCAAATTTTAATTACGCCAGGGATTGCCTTTTCTATAGTAAATTATTCAAAAAATAATTTTTTACTGTCGCAAATTTTAAGTGCGCCAGGGATTGCCTTTTCTATAGTAAATTATTCAAAAAATAATTTTTTACTGGCGCAAATTTTAATTGCGCCAGGGATTGCCTTTTCTATAGTAAATTATTCAAAAAATAATTTTCAACTGTCGCAAATTCTAATTACGCCAGGGATTGCCTTTTCTATAGTAAATTTTGAAAAAATAATTTTATACTGTCGCAAATTTTAATTACGCCAGGGATTGCCTTTTCTATAGTAAATTATTCAAAAAATAATTTTCTATTGTGGCAAATTTTAATTACGCCAGGGATTGCCTTTTCTATAGTAAATTATGCAAAAAATAATTTTATACTGTCGCAAATTTTAATTACGCCAGGGATTGCCTTTTCTATAGTAAATTTCTCACAAATTAATTTCTTACTGTCGCAAATTTTAAATACGCCAGGGATTGCCTTTTCTATAGTAAATTTTTCAAAAAATAATTTTTTACTGTCGCAAATTGTAATTGCGCCAGGGATTACCTTTTCTATAGTAAATTTTTCAAAAAATAATTTTTTGCTGTCGCAAATTTTAACTACACCAGGGATTGCCTTTTCTATAGTAAATTATTCAAAAAATAATTTTCTACTGTCGCAAATTTTAATTACGCCAGGGATTGCCTTTTCTATAGTAAATTAACCAAAAATAATTTTATACTGTCGCAAATTTTAATTACGCCAGGGATTGCCTTTTCTATAGTAAATTTTGCAAAAAATAATTTTTTACTGTCGCAAATTTTAATTGCGCCAGGGATTGCCTTTTCTATAGTAAATTATTCAAAAAATAATTTTATACTGTCGCAAATTTTAATTACGCCAGGGATTACCTTTTCTATAGTAAATTATTCAAAAAATAATTTTCTACTGTCGCAAATTTTAATTGCGCCAGGGATTGCCTATCTACAGTAAATTTTTCAAAAAATAATTTTTTACTGTCGCAAATTGTAATTGCGCCAGGGATTACCTTTTCTATAGTAAATTTTTCAAAAAATAATTTTTTAATGTCGCAAATTTTAATTACGCCAGGGATTGCCTTTTCTATAGTAAATTATTCAAAAAATAATTTTATACTGTCGCAAATTTTAATTACGCCAGGGATTGCCTTTTCTATAGTAAATAATTCAAAAAATAATTTTTTACTGTCGCAAATTTTAAGTGCGCCAGGGATTGCCTTTTCTATAGTAAATTATTCAAAAAATAATTTTTTACTGGCGCAAAGTTTAATTGCGCCAGGGATTGCCTTTTCTATAGTAAATTATTCAAAAAATAATTTTCAACTGTAGCAAATTTTAATTACGCCAGGGATTGCCTTTTCTATAGTAAATTTTGCAAAAAATAATTTTATACTGTCGCAAATTTTAATTACGCCAGGGATTGCCTTTTCTATAGTAAATTATTCAAAAAATAATTTTCTACTGTGGCAAATTTTAATTACGCCAGGGATTGCCTTTTCTATAGTAAATTATTCAAAAAATAATTTTATACTGTCGCAAATTTTAATTACGCCAGGGATTGCCTTTTCTATAGTAAATTTTGCGAAAAATAATTTTTTACTGTCGCAAATTTTAATTGCGCCAGGGATTGCCTTTTCTATAGTAAATTTCTCACAAATTAATTTCTTACTGTCGCAACTTTTAAATACGCCAGGGATTGCCTTTTCTATAGTAAATTATTCAAAAAATAATTTTTTACTCTCGCAAATTTTAAATACGCCAGGGGTTGCCTTTTCTATAGTAAATTACTCAAAAAATACTTTTCTACTGTCGCAAATTTTAATTACGCCAGGGATTGCCTTTTCTATAGTAAATTATTCAAAAAATAATTTTCTACTGTCGCAAATTTTAATTACGCCAGGGATTGCCTTTTCTATAGTAAATTATTCAAAAAATAATTTTTTACTGTCGCAAATTTTAAATACGCCAGGGATTGCCTTTTCTATAGTAAATAATTCAAAAAATAATTTTTTACTGTCGCAAATTTTAAGTGCGCCAGGGATTGCCTTTTCTATAGTAAATTATTCAAAAAATAATTTTTTACTGGCGCAAATTTTAATTGCGCCAGGGATTGCCTTTTCTATAGTAAATTATTCAAAAAATAATTTTCAACTGTAGCAAATTTTAATTACGCCAGGGATTGCCTTTTCTATAGTAAATTTTGCAAAAAATAATTTTTTACTGTCGCAAATTTTAATTGCGCCAGGGATTGCCTTTTCTATAGTAAATTATTCAAAAAATAATTTTATACTGTCGCAAATTTTAATTACGCCAGGGATTACCTTTTCTATAGTAAATTATTCAAAAAATAATTTTCTACTGTCGCAAATTTTAATTGCGCCAGGGATTGCCTATCTACAGTAAATTTTTCAAAAAATAATTTTTTACTGTCGCAAATTGTAATTGCGCCAGGGATTACCTTTTCTATAGTAAATTTTTCAAAAAATAATTTTTTAATGTCGCAAATTTTAATTACGCCAGGGATTGCCTTTTCTATAGTAAATTATTCAAAAAATAATTTTATACTGTCGCAAATTTTAATTACGCCAGGGATTGCCTTTTCTATAGTAAATAATTCAAAAAATAATTTTTTACTGTCGCAAATTTTAAGTGCGCCAGGGATTGCCTTTTCTATAGTAAATTATTCAAAAAATAATTTTTTACTGGCGCAAATTTTAATTGCGCCAGGGATTGCCTTTTCTATAGTAAATTATTCAAAAAATAATTTTCAACTGTAGCAAATTTTAATTACGCCAGGGATTGCCTTTTCTATAGTAAATTTTGCAAAAAATAATTTTATACTGTCGCAAATTTTAATTACGCCAGGGATTGCCTTTTCTATAGTAAATTATTCAAAAAATAATTTTCTACTGTGGCAAATTTTAATTACGCCAGGGATTGCCTTTTCTATAGTAAATTATTCAAAAAATAATTTTATACTGTCGCAAATTTTAAGTGCGCCAGGGATTGCCTTTTCTATAGTAAATTATTCAAAAAATAATTTTTTACTGGCGCAAATTTTAATTGCGCCAGGGATTGCCTTTTCTATAGTAAATTATTCAAAAAATAATTTTCAACTGTAGCAAATTTTAATTACGCCAGGGATTGCCTTTTCTATAGTAAATTTTGCAAAAAATAATTTTATACTGTCGCAAATTTTAATTACGCCAGGGATTGCCTTTTCTATAGTAAATTATTCAAAAAATAATTTTCTACTGTGGCAAATTTTAATTACGCCAGGGATTGCCTTTTCTATAGTAAATTATTCAAAAAATAATTTTATACTGTCGCAAATTTTAATTACGCCAGGGATTGCCTTTTCTATAGTAAATTTTGCGAAAAATAATTTTTTACTGTCGCAAATTTTAATTGCGCCAGGGATTGCCTTTTCTATAGTAAATTTCTCACAAATTAATTTCTTACTGTCGCAACTTTTAAATACGCCAGGGATTGCCTTTTCTATAGTAAATTATTCAAAAAATAATTTTTTACTCTCGCAAATTTTAAATACGCCAGGGGTTGCCTTTTCTATAGTAAATTACTCAAAAAATACTTTTCTACTGTCGCAAATTTTAATTACGCCAGGGATTGCCTTTTCTATAGTAAATTATTCAAAAAATAATTTTCTACTGTCGCAAATTTTAATTACGCCAGGGATTGCCTTTTCTATAGTAAATTATTCAAAAAATAATTTTTTACTGTCGCAAATTTTAAATACGCCAGGGATTGCCTTTTCTATAGTAAATTATTCAAAAAATTATTTTCAACTGTCGCAAATTTTAATTACGCCAGGGATTGCCTATTCTATAGTAAATTATTCAAAAAATAATTTTCTACTGTCGCAAATTTTAATTACGCCAGGGATTGCCTTTTCTATAGTAAATTATTCAAAAAATAATTTTCTACTGCCGCAAATTTTAATTACGCCACGGATTGCCTTTTCTATAGTAAATTTTTCAAAAAATAATTTTTTACTGTTGCAAATTTTAAATATCCCAGGGATTGCCTTTTCTATAGTAAATTTCTCACAAATTAATTTCTTACTGTCGCAAATTTTAAATACGCCAGGGATTGCCTTTTCTATAGTAAATTATTCAAAAAATAATTTTTTACTGCCGCAAATTTCAATTTCGCCAGGAATTGCCTTTTCTGTAGTAAATTATTCAAAAAATAATTTTCTACTGTCGCAAATTTTAATTACGCCAGGGATTGCCTTTTCTATAGTAAATTATTCAAAAAATAATTTTTTACTGTCGCAAATTTTAAGTGCGCCAGGGTTTGCCTTTTCTATAGTAAATTATTCAAAAAATAATTATATACTGTCGCAAATTTTAATTACGCCAGGGATTGCCTTTTCTATAGTAAATTATTCAAAAAATAATTTTTTACTGTCGCAAATTTTAATTGCGCCAGGGATTGCCTTTCTACAGTAAATTTTTCAAAAAATAATTTTTTTACTGTCGCAAATTGTAATTGCGCCAGGGATTACCTTTTCTATAGTAAATTTTTCAAAAAATAATTTTTTACTGTCGCAAATTTTAATTACGCCAGGGATTGCCTTTTCTATAGTAAATTATTCAAAAAATAATTTTCTACTGTCGCAAATTTTAATTACGCCAGGTTTTGCCTTTTCTATAGTAAATTATTCAAAAAATAATTTTATACTGTCGCAAATTTTAATTACGCCAGGGATTGCCTTTTCTATAGTAAATTTTGCAAAAAATAATTTTTTACTGTCGCAAATTTTAATTGCGCCAGGGATTGCCTTTTCTGTAGTAAATTATTCAAAAAATAATTTTATACTGTCGCAAATTTTAATTACGCCAGGGATTGCCTTTTCTATAGTAAATTATTCAAAAAATAATTTTCTACTTTCGCAAATTTTAATTGCGCCAGGGATTGCCTTTCTACAGTAAATTTTTCAAAAAATAATTTTTTACTGTCGCAAATTGTAATTGCGCCAGGGATTACCTTGTCTATAGTAAATTTTTCAGAAAATAATTTTTTACTGTCGCAAATTTTAATTACGCCAGGGATTGCCTTTTCTATAGTAAATTATTAAAAAAATAATTTTATACTGTCGCAAATTTTAATTACTCCAGGGATTGCCTTTTCTATAGTAAATTATTCAAAAAATAATTTTCTACTGTCGCAAATTTTAATTACGCCAGGGATTGCCTTTTCTATAGTAAATTATTCAAAAAATAATTTTTTACTGTCGCAAATTTTAAGTGCGCCAGGGATTGCCTTTTCTATAGTAAATTATTCAAAAAATAATTTTATACTGTCGCAAATTTTAATTACGCCAGGGATTGCCTTTTCTATAGTAAATTTTGCAAAAAATAATTTTTTACTGTCGCAAATTTTAAATACGCCAGGGATTGCCTTTTCTATAGTAAATTATCCAAAAAATAATTTTTTACTGTGGCAAATTTTAATTGCGCCAGGGATTGCCTTTTCTACAGTAAATTATTCAAAAAATAATTTTCTACTGTCGCAAATTTTAATTGCGCCAGGGATTGCCTTTTCTACAGTAAATTTTTCAAAAATTAATTTTATACTGTCGCAAATTTTAAATACGCCAGGGATTGCCTTTTCTATAGTAAATTTTGCAAAAATAATTTTTTACTGTCGCAAATTTCAAATCCGCCAGGGATTGCATTTTCTACAGTAAATTTTGCAAAAAATAATTTTTTACTGTTGCAAATTTTAATTGCGCCAGGGATTGCCTTTTCTATAGTAAATTGATCACAAATTAATTTTTTACTGTCGCAAATTTTAATTACGCCAGGGATTGCCTTTTCTATAGTAAATTATTCAAAAAATAATTTTTTACTGTCGCAAATTTCAAATCCGCCAGGGATTGCCTTTTCTATAGTAAATTATTCAAAAAATAATTTTCTACTGTCGCAAATTTTAATTACGCCAGGGATTGCCTTTTCTATAGTAAATTATTCAAAAAATAATTTTTTACTGTCGCAAATTTCAAATCCGCCAGGGATTGCCTTTTCTATAGTAAATTATTCAAAAAATAATTTTTTACTATCGCAAGTTTTAATTACGCCAGGGATAGCCTCTTCTATAGTAAATTTTTCAAAAAATAATTTTTTACTGTCGCAAATTTTAAATATCCCAGGGATTGCCTTTTCTATAGTAAATTTCTCACAAATTAATTTCTTACTGTCGCAAATTTCAAATACGCCAGGGATTGCCTTTTCTATAGTAAATTATTCAAAAAATAATTTTTTACTGTCGCAAATTTTAAATATCCCAGGGATTACCTTTTCTATAGTAAATTTCTCACAAATTAATTTCTTACTGTCGCAAATTTTAAATACGCTAGGGATTGCCTTTTTTATAGTAAATTATTCAAAAAATAATTTTTTACTGTCGCAAATTTTAATTGCGCCAGGAATTGCCTTTTCTATAGTAAATTATTCAAAAAATAATATTCAACTGTCGCAAATTGTAATTGCGCCAAGGATTACCTTTTCTATAGTAAATTTTTCAAAAATTAATTTTTTACTGTCGCAAATTTTAATTACGCCAGGGATTGCCTTTTCTATAGTAAATTATTCAAAAAATAATTTTCTACTGTCGCAAATTTTAATTACGCCAGGGATTGCCTTTTCTATAGTAAATTATTCAAAAAATAATTTTTTACTGTCGCAAATTTTAAGTGCGCCAGGGATTGCCTTTTCTATAGTAAATTATTCAAAAAATAATTTTATACTGTCGCAAATTTTAATTACGCAGGGATTGCCTTTTCTATAGTAAATTTTGCAAAAAATAATTTTTTACTGTCGCAAATTTTAAATACGCCAGGGATTGCCTTTTCTATAGTAAATTATTCAAAAAATAATTTTTTACTGTCGCAAATTTTAATTGCGCCAGGGATTGCCTTTTCTACAGTAAATTATTCAAAAAATAATTTTATACTGTCGCAAATTTTAATTACGCCAGGGATTGCCTTTTCTACTGTAAATTTTGCAAAAAATAATTTTTTACTGTCGCAAATTTTAAATACGCCAGGGATTGCCTTTTCTATAGTAAATTATTCAAAAAATAATTTTTTACTGTCGCAAATTTTAATTGCGCCAGGGATTGCCTTTTCTACAGTAAATTATTCAAAAAATAATTTTCTACTGTCGCAAGTTTTAATTGCGCCAGGGATTGCCTTTTCTACAGTAAAATTTTCAAAAATTAATTTTATACTGTCGAAAATTTTAAATACGCCGGGGATTGCCTTTTCTATAGTAAATTTTGCAAAAAATAATTTTTTACTGTCGCAAATTTTAATTGCGCCAGGGATTGCCTTTTCTATAGTAAATTATTCAAAAAATAATTTTCTACTGTCGCAAATTTTAATTACGCCAGGGATTGCCTTTTCTATAGTAAATTATTCAAAAAATAATTTTTTACTCTCGCAAATTTTAAATACGCCAGGGATTGCATTTTCTATAGTAAATTATTCAAAAAATAATTTTCAACTGTCGCAAATTTTAATTACGCCAGGGATTGCCTTTTCTATAGTAAATTATTCAAAAATTAATTTTATACTGTCGCAAATTTTAAATACGCCAGGGATTGCCTTTTCTATAGTAAATTATTCAAAAAATAATTTTTTACTGTCGCAAATTTTAATTACGCCAGGGATTGCCTTTTCTATAGTAAATTATTCAAAAAATAATTTTCTACTGTCGCAAATTTTAATTACGCCAGGGATTGCCTTTTCTATAGTAAATTATTCAAAAAATAATTTTTTACTGTCGCAAATTTTAAATCGCCAGGGATTGCCTTTTCTATAGTAAATTTTTCAAAAAATAATTTTTTACTGTCGCAAATTGTAATTGCACCAGGGATTACCTTTTCTATAGTAAATTTTTCAAAAAATAATTTTTTACTGTCGCAAATTTTAATTGCGCCAGGGATTGCCTTTTCTATAGTAAATTATTCAAAAAATAATTTTTTACTGTCGCAAATTTCAAATCCGCCAGGGATTGCCTTTTCTATAGTAAATTATAAAAAAAATAATTTTCTACTGTCGCAAATTTTAATTACGCCAGGGATTGCCTTTTCTATAGTAAATTATTCAAAAAATAATTTTTTACTGTCGCAAATTTTAAATACGCCAGGGATTGCCTTTTCTATAGTAAATTATTCAAAAAATAATTTTTTACTGTCGCAAATTTTAAATACGCCAGGGATTGTCTTTTCTATAGTAAATTATTCAAAAAATAATTTTCAACTGTCGCAAATTTTAAATATCCCAGGGATAGCCTTTTCTATAGTAAATTTCTCACAAATTAATTTCTTACTGTCGCAAATTTTAAATACGCCAGGGATTGCCTTTTCTATAGTAAATTATTCAAAAAATAATTTTTTACTGTCGCAAATTTTAAATACGCCAGGGATTGCCTTTTCTATAGTAAATTATTCAAAAAATAATTTTATACTGTCGCAAATTTTAATTACGCCAGGGATTGCCTTTTCTATAGTAAATTATTCAAAAAATAATTTTTTACTGTCGCAAATTTTAATTGCGCCAGGGATTGCCTTTCCTATAGTAAATTATTCAAAAAATAATTTTTTACTGTCGCAAATTTTAAGTGCGCCAGGGATTGCCTTTTCTATAGTAAATTATTCAAAAAATAATTTTTTACTGTCGCAAATTTTAATTGCGCCAGGGATTGCCTTTCCTATAGTAAATTATTCAAAAAATAATTTTTTACTGTCGCAAATTTTAATTGCGCCAGGGATTGCCTTTCTACAGTAAATTTTTCAAAAAATAATTTTTTACTGTCGCAAATTGTAATTGCGCCAGGGATTACCTTTTCTATAGTAAATTTTTCAAAAAATAATTTTTTACTGTCGCAAATTTTAATTACGCCAGGGATTGCCTTTTCTATAGTAAATTATTCAAAAAATAATTTTCTACTGTCGCAAATTTTAATTACGCCAGGGATTGCCTTTTCTATAGTAAATTTTGCAAAAAATAATTTTTTTACTGTCGCAAATTTTAATTGCGCCAGGGATTGCCTTTTCTATAGTAAATTATTCAAAAAATAATTTTTTACTGTCGCAAATTTTAAATACGCCAGGGATTGCCTTTTCTATAGTAAATTATTCAAAAAATAATTTTTTACTGTCGCAAATTTTAAATACGCCAGGGATTGCCTTTTCTATAGTAAATTATTCAAAAAATAATTTTCTACTGTCGCAAATTTTAAATATCCCAGGGATTGCCTTTTCTATAGTAAATTATTCAAAAAATAATTTTATACTGTCGCAAATTTTAATTACGCCAGGGATTGCCTTTTCTATAGAAAATTTTGCAAAAAATAATTTTTTACTGTCGCAAATTTTAATTGCGCCAGGGATTGCCTTTTCTGTAGTAAATTATTCAAAAAATAATTTTTTACTGTCGCAAATTTCAAATCCGCCAGGGATTGCCTTTTCTATAGTAAATTATTCAAAAAATAATTTTCTACTGTCGCAAATTTTAATTACGCCAGGGATTGCCTTTTCTATAGTAAATTATTCAAAAAATAATTTTTTACTGTCGCAAACTTTAAATACGCCAGCGATTGCCTCTTCTATAGTAAATTATTCAAAAAATAATTTTTTACTGTCGCAAATTTTAAATACGCCAGGGATTGCCTTTTCTATAGTAAATTATTCAAAAAATAATTTTCTACTGTCGCAAATTTTAAATATCCCAGGGATTGCCTTTTCTATAGTAAATTTCTCAAAAATTAATTTCTTACTGTCGCAAATTTTAAATACGCCAGGGATTCCCTTTTCTATAGTAAATTATTCAAAAAATAATTTTTTACTGTCGCAAATTTTAAAAACGCCAGGGATTGCCTTTTCTATAGTAAATTATTCAAAAAATAATTTATACTGTCGCAAATTTTAATTACGCCAGAGATTGCCTTTTCTATAGTAAATTATTCAAAAAATAATTTTTTACTGTCGCAAATTTTAATTGCGCCAGGGATTGCCTTTTCTATAGTAAATTATTCAAAAAATAATTTTCTACTGTCGCAAATTTTAAGTGCGCCAGGGATTGCCTTTTCTATAGTAAATTATTCAAAAAATAATTTTTTACTGTCGCAAATTTTAATTGCGCCAGGGATTGCCTTTTCTATAGTAAATTATTCAAAAAATAATTTTTTACTGTCGCAAATTTTAATTGCGCCAGGGATTGCCTTTTCTATAGTAAATTTTGCAAAAAATGATTTTTTACTGTCGCAAATTTTAATTGCGCCAGGGATTGCCTTTTCTATAGTAAATTATTCAAAAAATAATTTTTTACTGTCGCAAATTTTAAATACGCCAGGGATTGCCATTTCTATAGTAAATTATTCAAAAAATAATTTTCTACTGTCGCAAATTTTAATTACGCCAGGGATTGCCTTTTCTATAGTAAATTATTCAAAAAATAATTTTTTGCTGTCGCAAATTTTAAATACGCCAGGGATTGCCTTTTCTATAGTAAATTATTCAAAAAATAATTTTATACTGTCGCAAATTTTAATTACGCCAGGTATTGCCTTTTCTATAGTAAATTTTGCAAAAAATAATTTTTTACTGTCGCAAATTTTAATTGCTCCAGGGATTGCCTTTTTTATAGTAAATTATTCAAAAAATAATTTTCAACTGTCGCAAATTGTAATTGCGCCAGGGATTACCTCTTCTATAGTAAATTTTTCAAAAAATAATTTTTTACTGTCGCAAATTTTAATTGCGCCAGGGATTGCCTTTTCTATAGTAAATTATTCAAAAAATAATTTTCTACTGTCGCAAATTTTAATTACGCCAGGGATTGCCTTTTCTATAGTAAATTATTCAAAAAATAATTTTTTACTGTCGCAAATTTTAAATACGCCAGGGATTGCCTTTTCTGTAGTAAATTATTCAAAAAATAATTTTCAACTGTCGCAAATTTTAATTACGCCAGGGAGATTGCCTTTTCTATAGTAAATTATTCAAAAATTAATTTTATACTGTCGCAAATTTTAAATACGCCAGGGATTGCCTTTTCTATAGTAAATTATTCAAAAAATAATTTTTTACTGTCGCAAATTTTAATTACGCCAGGGATTGCCTTTTCTATAGTAAATTATTCAAAAAATAATTTTCTACTGTCGCAAATTTTAATTACGCCAGGGATTGCCTTTTCTATAGTAAATTATTCAAAAAATAATTTTTTACTGTCGCAAATTTTAAATACGCCAGGGATTGCCTTTTCTATAGTAAATTTTTCAAAAAATAATTTTTTACTGTCGCAAATTTTAATTACGCCAGGTATTGCCTTTTCTATAGTAAATTTTGCAAAAAATAATTTTTTACTGTCGCAAATTTTAATTGCTCCAGGGATTGCCTTTTTTATAGTAAATTATTCAAAAAATAATTTTCAACTGTCGCAAACTGTAATTGCGCCAGGGATTACCTCTTCTATAGTAAATTTTTCAAAAAATAATTTTTTACTGTCGCAAATTTTAATTGCGCCAGGGATTGCCTTTTCTATAGTAAATTATTCAAAAAATAATTTTCTACTGTCGCAAATTTTAATTACGCCAGGGATTGCCTTTTCTATAGTAAATTATTCAAAAAATAATTTTTTACTGTCGCAAATTTTAAATACGCCAAGGATTGCCTTTTCTGTAGTAAATTATTCAAAAAATAATTTTCAACTGTCGCAAATTTTAATTACGCCAGGGATTGCCTTTTCTATAGTAAATTATTCAAAAATTAATTTTATACTGTCGCAAATTTTATATACGCCAGGGATTGCCTTTTCTATAGTAAATTATTCAAAAAATATTTTTTTTACTGTCGCAAATTTTAATTACGCCAGGGATTGCCTTTTCTATAGTAAATTATTCAAAAAATAATTTTCTACTGTCGCAAATTTTAATTACGCCAGGGATTGCCTTTTCTATAGTAAATTATTCAAAAAATAATTTTTTACTGTCGCAAATTTTAAATACGCCAGGGATTGCCTTTTCTATAGTAAATTTTTCAAAAAATAATTTTTTACTGTCGCCAATTGTAATTGCACCAGGGATTACCTTTTCTATAATAAATTTTTCAAAAAATAATTTTTTACTGTCGCAAATTTTTATTGCGCCAGGCATTGCCTTTTCTATAGTAAATTATTCAAAAAATAATTTTTACTGTCGCAAATTTCAAATCCGCCAGGGATTGCCTTTTCTATAGTAAATTATTCAAAAAATAATTTTCTACTGTCGCAAATTTTAATTACGCCAGGGATTGCCTTTTCTATAGTAAATTATTCAAAAAATAATTTTTTACTGTCGCAAATTTTAAATACGCCAGGGATTGTCTTTTCTATAGTAAATTATTCAAAAAATAATTTTTTACTCTCGCAAATTTTAAATACGCCAGGGATTGCCTTTTCTATAGTAAATTATTCAAAAAATAATTTTTTACTGTCGCAAATTTTAATTAAGCCAGGGATTGCCTTTTCTATAGTAAATTATTCAAAAAATAATTTTCTACTGTCGCAAATTTTAATTACGCCAGGGATTGCCTTTTCTATAGTAAATTATTCAAAAAATAATTTTATACTGTCGCAAATTTTAATTACGCCAGGGATTGCCTTTTCTATAGTAAATTTTGCAAAAAATAATTTTTTACTGTCGCAAATTTTAATTGCGCCAGGGATTGCCTTTTCTATAGTAAATTATTCAAAAAATAATTTTTTACTGTCGCAAATTTTAAATACGCCAGGGATTGCCTTTTCTATAGTAAATTTTTCAAAAAATAATTTTTTATTGTCGCAAATTTTAATTACGCCAGGGATTGCCTTTTCTATAGTAAATTATTCAAAAAATAATTTTCTACTGTCGCAAATTTTAATTACGCCAGGGATTGCCTTTTCTATAGTAAATTTTGCAAAAAATAATTTTTTACTGTCGCAAATTTTAATTGCGCCAGGGATTGCCTTTTCTATAGTAAATTATTCAAAAAATAATTTTTTACTGTCGCAAATTTCAAATCCGCCAGGGATTGCCTTTTCTATAGTAAATTATTCAAAAAATAATTTTCTACTGTCGCAAATTTTAATTACGCCAGGGATTGCCTTTTCTATAGTAAATTATTCAAAAAATAATTTTTTACTGTCGCAAATTTTAAATACGCCAGGGATTACCTTTTCTATAGTAAATTATTCAAAAAATAATTTTTTACTGTCGCAAATTTTAAATACGCCAGGGATTGCCTTTTCTATAGTAAATTATTCAAAAAATAATTTTCTACTGTCGCAAATTTTAAAAATCCCAGGGATTGCCTTTTATATAGTAAATTTCTCATAAATTAATTTCTTACTGTCGCAAATTTTAAATACGCCAGGGATTCCCTTTTCTATAGTAAATTATTCAAAAAATAATATTTTACTGTCGCAAATTTTAAATACGCCAGGGATTGCCTTTTCTATAGTAAATTATTCAAAAAATAATTTTATACTGCCGCAAATTTTAATTACGCCATAGATTGCCTTTTCTATAGTAAATTATTCAAAAAATAATTTTTTACTGTCGCAAATTTTAATTGCGCCAGGGATTGCCTTTTCTATAGTAAATTATTCAAAAATAATTTTCTACTGTCGCAAATTTTAAGTGCGCCAGGGATTGCCTTTTCTATAGTAAATTATTCAAAAAATAATTTTTTACTGTCGAAAATTTTAATTGCGCCAGGGATTGCCTTTTCTATAGTAAATTATTCAAAAAATAATTTTTTACTGTCGTAAATTTTAATTGCGCCAGGTATTGCCATTCTACAGTAAATTTTTCAAAAAATAATTTTTTACTGTCGCAAATTGTAATTGCGCCAGGGATTACCTTTTCTATAGTAAATTTTTCAAAAAAAAATTTTTTACTGTCGCAAATTTTAATTACGCCAGGGATTGCCGTTTCTATAGTAAATTATTCAAAAAATAATTTTCTACTGTCGCAAATTTTAGTTACGCCAGGGATTGCCTTTTCTATAGTAAATTATTCAAAAAATAATTTTATACTGTCGCAAATTTTAATTACGCCAGGGATTGCCTTTTCTATAGTAAATTTTGCAAAAAATAATTTTTTACTGTCGCAAATTTTAATTGCGCCAGGGATTGCCTTTTCTATAGTAAATTATTCAAAAAATAATTTTTTACTGTCGCAAATTTCAAATCCGCCAGGGATTGCCTTTTCTACAGTAAATTATTCAAAAAATAATTTTCAACTGTCGCAAATTGTAATTGCGCCAGGGATTACCTTTTCTATAGTAAATTTTTCAAAAAATAATTTTTTACTGTCGCAAATTTTAATTGCGCCAGGGATTGCCTTTTCTATAGTAAATTATTCAAAAAATAATTTTCTACTGTCGCAAATTTTAATTACGCCAGGTATTGCCTTTTCTATAGTAAATTATTCAAGAAATAATTTTTTACTGTCGCAAATTTTAAGTGCGCCAGGGATTGCCTTTTCTATAGTAAATTATTCAAAAAAATAATTTTCAACTGTCGCAAATTTTAATTACGCCAGGGATTGCCTTTTCTATAGTAAATTATTCAAAAAATAATTTTCTACTGTCGCAAATTTCAAATCCGCCAGGGATTGCCTTTTCTATAGTAAATTATTCAAAAAATCATTTTCTACTGTCGCAAATTTTAATTTCGCCAGGGATTGCCTTTTCTATAGTAAATTATTCAAAAAATAATTTTTTACTGTCGCAAATTTTAAATACGCCAGGGATTGAATTTTCTATAGTAAATTATTCAAAAAATAAATTTTTACTGTCGCAAATTTTAAATACGCCAGGGATTGCCTTCTTTATAGTAAATTATTCAAAAAATAATTTTCTACTGTCCCAAATTTTAAATATCCCAGGGATTGCCTTTTCTATAGTAAATTTCTCACAAATTAATTTCTTACTGTCGCAAATTGCAAATTTTAAATACGCCAGGGATTGCCTTTTCTATAGTAAATTATTCAAAAAATAATTTTTACTGTCGCAAATTTTAAATACGCCAGGGATTGCCTTTTCTATAGTAAATTATTCAAAAAATAATTTTATACTGTCGCAAATTTTAACTACGCCAGGGATTGCCTTTTCTATAGTAAATTATTCAAAAAATAATTTTTTACTGTCGCAATTTTTAATTGCGCCAGGGATTGCCTTTTCTATAGTAAATTATTCAAAAAATAATTTTCTACTGTCGCAAATTTTAAGTGCGCCAGGGATTGCCTTTTCTATAGTAAATTATTCAAAAAATAATTTTTTACTGTCGCAAATTTTAATTGCGCCAGGGATTGCCTTTTCTATAGTAAATTATTCAAAAAATAATTTTTTACTGTCGCAAATTTTAATTGCGCCAGATTGCCTTTCTACAGTAAATTTTTCAAAAAATAATTTTTTACTGTCGCAAATTGTAATTGCGCCAGGGATTACCTTTTCTATAGTAAATTTTTCAAAAAATAATTTTTTACTGTCGCAAATTTTAATTATGCCAGGGATTGCCTTTTCCATAGTAAATTATTCAAAAATAATTTTCTACTGTCGCAAATTTTAATTACGCCAGGGATTGCCTTTTCTATAGTAAATTATTCAAAAAATAATTTTATACTGTCGCAAATTTTAATTACGCCAGGGATTGCCTTTTCTATAGTAAATTTCGCAAAAAATAATTTTTTACTGTCGCAAATTTTAATTGCGCCAAGGATTGCCTTTTCTATAGTAAATTATTCAAAAAATAATTTTTTACTGTCGCAAATTTTAAATACGCCAGGGATTGCCTTTTCTATAGTAAATTATTCAAAAAATAATTTTTTACTGTCGCAAATTTTAAATACGCCAGGGATTGCCTTTTCTATAGTAAATTATTCAAAAAATAATTTTCTACTGTCGCAAATTTTAAATATCCCAGGGATTGCCTTTTCTATAGTAAAATTCTCACAAATTAATTTTTTACTGTCGCAAATTTTAATTACGCCAGGGATTGCCTTTTCTATAGTAAATTATTCAAAAAATAATTTTCTACTGTCGCAAATTTTAATTGCGCCAGGGATTGCCTTTCTACAGTAAATTTTTCAAAAAATAATTTTTTACTGTCGCAAATTGTAATTGCGCCAGGGATTACCTTTTCTATAGTAAATTTTTCAAAACATAATTTTTTACTGCCGCAAATTTTAATTACGCCAGGGATTGCCTTTTCTATAGTAAATTATTCAAAAAATAATTTTCTACTGTCGAAAATTTTAATTACGCCAGGGATTGCCTTTTCTATAGTAAATTATTCAAAAAATAATTTTTTACTGTCGCAAATTTTAAATACGCCAGGGATTGCCTTTTCTATAGTAAATTTTTCAAAAATAATTTTTTACTGTCGCAAATTGTAATTGCGCCAGGGATTGCCTTTTCTATAGTAAATTTTTCAAAAAATAATTTTTTACTGTCGCAAATTGTAATTGCGCCAGGGATTACCTTTTCTATAGTAAATTTTTCAAAAAATAATTTTTTACTGTCGCAAATTTTAATTGCGCCAGGGATTGCCTTTTCTATAGTAAATTATTCAAAAAATAATTTTTTACTGTCGCAAATTTCAAATCCGCCAGGTATTGACTTTTCTATAGTAAATTATTCAAAAAATAATTTTCTACTGTCGCAAATTTTAATTACGCCAGGGATTGCCTTTTCTATAGTAAATTATTCAAAAAATAATTTTTTACTGTCGCAAATTTTAAATACGCCAGGGATTGCCCTTTCTATAGTAAATTATTCAAAAAATAATTTTATACTGTCGCAAATTTTAATTACGCCAGGGATTGCCTTTTCTATAGTAAATTTTGCAAAAAATAATTTTTTACTGTCGCAAATTTTAATTGCGCCAGGGATTGCCTTTTCTATAGTAAATTATTCAAAAAATAATTTTCAACTGTCGCAAATTGTAATTGCGCCAGGGATTACCTTTTCTATAGTAAATTTTTCAAAAAATAATTTTTTACTGTCGCAAATTTTAATTGCGCCAGGGATTGCCTTTTCTATAGTAAATTATTCAAAAAATAATTTTCTACTGTCGCAAATTTTAATTACGCCAGGGATTGCCTTTTCTATAGTAATTATTCAAAAAATAATTTTTTACTGTCGCAAATTTTAAGTGCGCCAGGGATTGCCTTTTCTATAGTAAATTATTCAAAAAATAATTTTCAACTGTCGCAAATTTTAATTACGCCAGGGATTGCCTTTTCTATAGTAAATTATTCAAAAAATAATTTTCTACTGTCGCAAATTTCAAATCCGCCAGGGTTTGCCTTTTCTATAGTAAATTATTCAAAAAATAATTTTCTACTGTCGCAAATTTTAATTACGCCGGGGATTGCCTTTTCTATAGTAAATTATTCAAAAAATAATTTTTTACTGTCGCAAATTTTAAATACGCCAGGGATTGCCTTTTCTATAGTAAATTATTCAAAAAATAATTTTTTACTGTCGCAAATTTTAAATACGCCAGGGATTGCCGTTTCTATAGTAAATTATTCAAAAAATAATTTTCTACTGTCGCAAATTTTAAATATCCCAGGGATTACCTTTTCTATAGTAAATTTCTCACAAATTAATTTCTTACTGTCGCAAATTTTAAATACGCCAGGGATTGCCTTTTCTATAGTAAATTATTCAAAAAATAATTTTTTACTGTCGTAAATTTTAAATACGCCAGGGATTGCCTTTTCTATAGTAAATTATTCAAAAAATAATTTTATACTGTCGCAAATTTTAATTACGCCAGGGATTGCCTTTTCTATAGTAAATTATTCAAAAAATAATTTTTGCTGTCGCAAATTTTAATTGCGCCAGGGATTACCTTTTCTATAGTAAATTATTCAAAAAATAATTTTCTACTGTCGCAAATTTTAAGTGCGCCAGGGATTGCCTTTTCTATAGTAAATTATTCAAAAAATAATTTTTTACTGTCGCAAATTTTAATTGCGCCAGGGATTGCCTTTTCTATAGTAAATTATTCAAAAAATAATTTTTTACTGTCGCAAATTTTAATTGCGCCAGGGATTGCCTTTCTACAGTAAATTTTTCAAAAAATAATTTTTTACTGTCGCAAATTGTAATTGCGCCAGGGATTAACTTTTCTATAGTAAATTTTTCAAAAAATAATTTTTTACTGTCGCAAATTTTAATTACGCCAGGGATTGCCTTTTCTATAGTAAATTATTCAAAAAATAATTTTCTACTGTCGCAAATTTTAATTACGCCAGGGATTGCCTTTTCTATAGTAAATTATTCAAAAAATAATTTTATACTGTCGCAAATTTTAAATACGCCAGGAATTGCCTTTTCTATAGTAAATTTTGCAAAAAATAATTTTTTACTGTCGCAAATTTTAATTGCGCCAGGGATTACCTTTTCTATAGTAAATTATTCAAAAAATAATTTTTCACTGTTGCAAATTTTAAATACGCCAGGGATTGCCTTTTCTATAGTAAATTATTCAAAAAATAATTTTATACTGTCGCAAATTTTAATTACGCCAGGGATTGCCTTTTCTATAGTAAATTTTTCAAAAAATAATTTTTTACTGTCGCAAATTTTAATTGCGCCAGGGATTGCCTTTTCTATAGTAAATTATTCAAAAAATAATTTTTTACTGTCGCAAATTTTAAATACGCCAGGGATTGCATTTTCTATAGTAAATTAATCAAAAAATAATTTTCAACTGTCGCAAATTTTAATTACGCCAGGGATTGCCTTTTCTTTAGTAAATTATTCAAAAATTAATTTTATACTGTCGCAAATTTTAAATACGCCAGGGATTGCCTTTTCTATAGTAAATTATTCAAAAAATAATTTTTTACTGTCGCAAATTTTAATTACGCCAGGGATTGCTTTTCTATAGTAAATTATTCAAAAAATAATTTTCTACTGTCGCAAATTTTAATTACGCCAGGGATTGCCTTTTCTATAGTAAATTATTCAAAAAATAATTTTTTACTGTCGCAAATTTTAAATCGCCAGGGATTGCCTTTTCTATAGTAAATTTTTCAAAAAATAATTTTTTACTGTCGCAAATTGTAATTGCACCAGGGATTACCTTTTCTATAGTAAATTTTTCAAAAAATAATTTTTTACTGTCGCAAATTTTAATTGCGCCTGGGATTGCCTTTTCTATAGTAAATTATTCAAAAAATAATTTTTTACTGTCGCAAATTTCAAATCCGCCAGGGATTACCTTTTCTGTAATAAATTATTCAAAAAATAATTTTCTACTGTCGCAAATTTTAATTACGCCAGGGATTGCCTTTTCTATAGTAAATTATTCAAAAAATAATTTTTTACTGTCGAAAATTTTAAATACGGCAGGGATTGCCTTTTCTATAGTAAATTATTCAAAAAATAATTTTTTACTGTCGCAAATTTTAAATACGCCAGGGATTGTCTTTTCTATAGTAAATTATTCAAAAAATAATTTTCAACTGTCGCAAATTTTAAATATCCCAGGGATTGCCTTTTCTATAGTAAATTTCTCACAAATTAATTTCTTACTGTCGCAAATTTTAAATACGCCAGGGATTGCCTTTTCTATAGTAAATTATTCAAAAAATAATTTTTTACTGTCGCAAATTTTAAATACGCCAGGGATTGCCTTTTCTATAGTAAATTATTCAAAAAATAATTTTATACTGTCGCAAATTTTAATTACGCCAGGGATTGCCTTTTCTATAGTAAATTATTCAAAAAATAATTTTTTACTGTCGCAAATTTTAATTGCGCCAAGGATTGCCTTTTCTATAGTAAATTATTCAAAAAATAATTTTCTACTGTCGCAAATTTTAAGTGCGCCAGGGATTGCCTTTTCTATAGTAAATTATTCAAAAAATAATTTTCTACTGTCGCAAATTTTAAGTGCGCCAGGGATTGCCTTTTCTATAGTAAATTATTCAAAAAATAATTTTCTACTGTCGCAAATTTCAAATCCGCCAGGGATTGCCTTTTCTATAGTAAATTATTCAAAAAATAATTTTCTACTGTCGCAAATTTTAATTACGCCGGGGATTGCCTTTTCTATAGTAAATTATTCAAAAAATAATTTTTTACTGTCGCAAATTTTAAATACGCCAGGGATTGCCTTTTCTATAGTAAATTATTCAAAAAATAATTTTTTACTGTCGCAAATTTTAAATACGCCAAGGATTGCCGTTTCTATAGTAAATTATTCAAAAAATAATTTTCTACTGTCGCAAATTTTAAATATCCCAGGGATTACCTTTTCTATAGTAAATTTCTCACAAATTAATTTCTTACTGTCGCAAATTTTAAATACGCCAGGGATTGCCTTTTCTATAGTAAATTATTCAAAAAATAATTTTTTACTGTCGCAAATTTTAAATACGCCAGGGATTGCCTTTTCTATAGTAAATTATTCAAAAAATAATTTTATACTGTCGCAAATTTTAATTACGCCAGGGATTGCCTTTTCTATAGTAAATTATTCAAAAAATAATTTTTTACTGTCGCAAATTTTAATTGCGCCAAGGATTGCCTTTTCTATAGTAAATTATTCAAAAAATAATTTTCTACTGTCGCAAATTTTAAGTGCGCCAGGGATTGCCTTTTCTATAGTAAATTATTCAAAAAATAATTTTTTACTGTCGCAAATTTTAATTGCGCCAGGGATTGCCTTTTCTATAGTAAATTATTCAAAAAATAATTTTTTACTGTCGCAAATTTTAATTGCGCCAGGGATTGCCTTTCTACAGTAAATTTTTCAAAAAATAATTTTTTACTGTCGCAAATTGTAATTGCGCCAGGGATTAACTTTTCTATAGTAAATTTTTCAAAAAATAATTTTTTACTGTCGCAAATTTTAATTACGCCAGGGATTGCCTTTTCTATAGTAAATTATTCAAAAAATAATTTTCTACTGTCGCAAATTTTAATTACGCCAGGGATTGCCTTTTCTATAGTAAATTATTCAAAAAATAATTTTATACTGTCGCAAATTTTAAATACGCCAGGAATTGCCTTTTCTATAGTAAATTTTGCAAAAAATAATTTTTTACTGTCGCAAATTTTAATTGCGCCAGGGATTACCTTTTCTATAGTAAATTATTCAAAAAATAATTTTTTACTGTTGCAAATTTTAAATACGCCAGGGATTGCCTTTTCTATAGTAAATTATTCAAAAAATAATTTTTTACTGTCGCAAATTTTAAATACGCCAGGGATTGCCTTTTCTATAGTAAATTATTCAAAAAATAATTTTCTACTGTCGCAAATTTTAAATATCCCAGGGATTGCCTTTTCTATAGTAAATTTCTCACAAATTAATTTTTTACTGTCGCAAATTTTAATTACGCCAGGGATTGCCTTTTCTATAGTAAATTATTCAAAAAATAATTTTCTACTGTCGCAAATTTTAATTGCGCCAGGGATTGCTTTTCTACAGTAAATTTTTCAAAAAATAATTTTTTACTGTCGCAAATTGTAATTGCGCCAGGGATTACCTTTTCTATAGTAAATTTTTCAAAATATAATTTTTTACTACCGCAAATTTTAATTACGCCAGGGATTGCCTTTTCTATAGTAAATCATTCAAAAAATAATTTTCTACTGTCGAAAATTTTAATTACGCCAGGGATTGCCTTTTCTATAGTAAATTATTCAAAAAATAATTTTTTACTGTCGCAAATTTTAAATACGCCAGGGATTGCCTTTTCTATAGTAAATTTTTCAAAAAATAATTTTTTACTGTCGCAAATTGTAATTGCGCCAGGGATTACCTTTTCTATAGTAAATTATTCAAAAAATAATTTTTTACTGTCGCAAATTTTAAATACGCCAGGGATTGCATTTTCTATAGTAAATTAATCAAAAAATAATTTTCAACTGTCGCAAATTTTAATTACGCCAGGGATTGCCTTTTCTTTAGTAAATTATTCAAAAATTAATTTTATACTGTCGCAAATTTTAAATACGCCAGGGATTGCCTTTTCTATAGTAAATTATTCAAAAAATAATTTTTTACTGTCGCAAATTTTAATTACGCCAGGGATTGCTTTTTCTATAGTAAATTATTCAAAAAATAATTTTCTACTGTCGCAAATTTTAATTACGCCAGGGATTGCCTTTTCTATAGTAAATTATTCAAAAAATAATTTTTTACTGTCGCAAATTTTAAATCGCCAGGGATTGCCTTTTCTATAGTAAATTTTTCAAAAAATAATTTTTTACTGTCGCAAATTGTAATTGCACCAGGGATTACCTTTTCTATAGTAAATTTTTCAAAAAATAATTTTTTACTGTCGCAAATTTTAATTGCGCCAGGGATTGCCTTTTCTATAGTAAATTATTCAAAAAATAATTTTTTACTGTCGCAAATTTCAAATCCGCCAGGGATTACCTTTTCTATAGTAAATTATTCAAAAAATAATTTTCTACTGTCGCAAATTTTAATTACGCCAGGGATTGCCTTTTCTATAGTAAATTATTCAAAAAATAATTTTTTACTGTCGCAAATTTTAAATACGCCAGGGATTGCCTTTTCTATAGTAAATTATTCAAAAAATAATTTTTTACTGTCACAAATTTTAAATACGCCAGGGATTGTCTTTTCTATAGTAAATTATTCAAAAAATAATTTTCAACTGTCGCAAATTTTAAATATCCCAGGGATTGCCTTTTCTATAGTAAATTTCTCACAAATTAATTTCTTACTGTCGCAAATTTTAAATACGCCAGGGATTGCCTTTTCTATAGTAAATTATTCAAAAAATAATTTTTTACTGTCGCAAATTTTAAATACGCCAGGGATTGCCTTTTCTATAGTAAATTATTCAAAAAATAATTTTATACTGTCGCAAATTTTAATTACGCCAGGGATTGCCTTTTCTATAGTAAATTATTCAAAAAATAATTTTTTACTGTCGCAAATTTTAATTGCGCCAAGGATTGCCTTTTCTATAGTAAATTATTCAAAAAATAATTTTCTACTGTCGCAAATTTTAAGTGCGCCAGGGATTGCCTTTTCTATAGTAAATTATTCAAAAAATAATTTTCTACTGTTGCAAATTTTAAGTGCGCCAGGGATTGCCTTTCCTATAGTAAATTATACAAAAAATAGTTTTTTACTGTCGCAAATTTTAAGAGCGCCAGGGATTGCCTTTTCTATAGTAAATTGTTCAAAAAATAATTTTTTACTGTCGCAAATTTTAATTGCGACAGGGATTGCCTTTTCTATAGTAAATTATTCAAAAAATAATTTTTTACTGTCGCAAATTTTAAATACGCCAGGGATTGCCTTTTCTATAGTAAATTATTCAAAAAATAATTTTTTACTGTCGCAAATTTTAAATACGCCAGGGATTGCCTTTTCTATAGTAAATTATTCAAAAAATAATTTTCTACTGTCGCAAATTTTAAATATCCCAGGGATTGCCTTTTCTATAGTAAATTATTCAAAAAATAATTTTATACTGTCGCAAATTTTAATTGCGCCAGGGATTGCCTTTTCTATAGTAAATTATTCAAAAAATAATTTTTTACTGTCACAAATTTCAAATCCGCCAGGGATTACCTTTTCTATAGTAAATTATTCAAAAAATAATTTTCTACTGTCGCAAATTTTAATTACGCCAGGGATTGCCTTTTCTATAGTAAATTATTCAAAAAATAATTTTTTACTGTCGCAAATTTTAAATACGCCAGGGATTGCCTTTTCTATAGTAAATTATTCAAAAAATAATTTTTTACTGTCGCAAATTTTAAATACGCCAGGGATTGTCTTTTCTATAGTAAATTATTCAAAAAATAATTTTCAACTGTCGCAAATTTTAAATATCCCAGGGATTGCCTTTTCTATAGTAAATTTCTCACAAATTAATTTCTTACTGTCGCAAATTTTAAATACGCCAGGGATTGCCTTTTCTATAGTAAATTATTCAAAAAATAATTTTTTACTGTCGCAAATTTTAAATACGCCAGGGATTGCCTTTTCTATAGTAAATTATTCAAAAAATAATTTTATACTGTCGCAAATTTTAATTACGCCAGGGATTGTCTTTTCTATAGTAAATTATTCAAAAAATAATTTTTTACTGTCGCAAATTTTAATTGCGCCAAGGATTGCCTTTTCTATAGTAAATTATTCAAAAAATAATTTTCTACTGTCGCAAATTTTAAGTGCGCCAGGGATTGCCTTTTCTATAGTAAATTATTCAAAAAATAATTTTCTACTGTTGCAAATTTTAAGTGCGCCAGGGATTGCCTTTCCTATAGTAAATTATTCAAAAAATAGTTTTTTACTGTCGCAAATTTTAAGTGCGCCAGGGATTGCCTTTTCTATAGTAAATTATTCAAAAAATAATTTTTTACTGTCGCAAATTTTAATTGCGACAGGGATTGCCTTTTCTATAGTAAATTATTCAAAAAATAATTTTTTACTGTCGCAAATTTTAAATACGCCAGGGATTGCCTTTTCTATAGTAAATTATTCAAAAAATAATTTTTTACTGTCGCAAATTTTAAATACGCCAGGGATTGCCTTTTCTATAGTAAATTATTCAAAAAATAATTTTCTACTGTCGCAAATTTTAAATATCCCAGGGATTGCCTTTTCTATAGTAAATTATTCAAAAAATAATTTTATACTGTCGCAAATTTTAATTACGCCAGGGATTGCCTTTTCTATAGTAAATTTTGCAAAAAATAATTTTTTACTGTCGCAAATTTTAATTGCGCCAGGGATTGCCTTTTCTGTAGTAAATTATTCAAAAAATAATTTTTTACTGTCGCAAATTTCAAATCCGCCAAGGATTGCCTTTTCTATAGTAAATTATTCAAAAAATAATTTTCTACTGTCGCAAATTTTAATTACGCCAGGGATTGCCTTTTCTATAGTAAATTATTCAAAAAATAATTTTTTACTGTCGCAAATTTTAAATACGCCAGGGATTGCCTTTTCTATAGTAAATTATTCAAAAAATAATTTTTTACTGTCGCAAATTTTAAATACGCCAGGGATTGCCTTTTCTATAGTAAATTATTCAAAAAATAATTTTCTACTCTCGCAAATTTTAAATATCCCAGGGATTGCCTTTTCTATAGTAAATTTCTCACAAATTAATTTCTTACTGTCGCAAATTTTAAATACGCCAGGGATTCCCTTTGCTATAGTAAATTATTCAAAAAATAATTTTTTACTGTCGCAAATTGTATTGCGCCAGGGATTGCCTTTTCTATAGTAAATTTTGCAAAAAAATAATTTTTTTACTGTCGCAAATTTTAATTGCGCCAGGGATTGCCTTTTCTGTAGTAAATTATTCAAAAAATAATTTTTTTACTGTCGCAAATTTCAAAATCCGCCAGGGATTGCCTTTTCTATAGTAAATTATTCAAAAAATAATTTTCTACTGTCGCAAATTTTAATTACGCCAGGGATTGCCTTTTCTATAGTAAATTATTCAAAAAATAATTTTTTACTGTCGCAAATTTTAAATACGCCAGGGATTGCCTTTTCTATAGTAAATTATTCAAAAAATAATTTTTTTACTGTCGCAAATTTGAATTGCGCCAGGGATTGCCTTTTCTATAGTAAATTATTCAAAAAATAATATTTTACTGTCGCAAATTTTAAATACGCCAGGTATTGCCTTTTTCTATAGTAAATTATTCAAAAAATAATTTTTTACTGTCGCAAATTTTAAATACGCCAGGGATTGCCTTTTCTATAGTAAATTATTCAAAAAATAATTTTCTACTGTCGCAAATTTTAAATATCCCAGGGATTGCCTTTTCTATAGTAAATTATTCAAAAAATAATTTTATACTGTCGCAAATTTTAATTACGCCAGGAATTGCCTTTTCTATAGTAAATTTTGCAAAAAATAATTTTTTACTGTCGCAAATTTTAATTGCGTCAGGGATTGCCTTTTCTGTAGTAAATTATTCAAAAAATAATTTTTTACTGTCGCAAATTTCAAATCCGCCAGGGATTGCCTTTTCTATAGTAAATTATTCAAAAAATAATTTTCTACTGTCGCAAATTTTAATTACGCCAGGGATTGCCTTTTCTATAGTAAATTATTCAAAAAATAATTTTTTACTGTCGCAAATTTTAAATACGCCAGGGATTGCCTTTTCTATAGTAAATTATTCAAAAAATAATTTTTTACTGTCGCAAATTTTAATTACGCCAGGGATTGCTTTTTCTATAGTAAATTTTGCAAAAAATAATTTTTTACTGTCGCAAATTTTAATTGCTGCCAGGGATTGCCTTTTCTATAGTAAATTATTCAAAAAATAATTTTTTACTGTCGCAAATTTTAAATACGCCAGGGATTGCCTTTTCTATAGTAAATTATTCAAAAAATAATTTTTTACTGTCGCAAATTTTAAATACGCCAAGGATTGCCTTTTCTATAGTAAATTATTCAAAAAATAATTTTCTACTGTCGCAAATTTTAAATATCCCAGGGATTGCCTTTTCTATAGTAAATTATTCAAAAAATAATTTTATACTGTCGCAAATTTTAATTACGCCAGAGATTGCCTTTTCTATAGTAAATTATTCAAAAAATAATTTTTTACTGTCGCAAATTTTAATTGCGCCAGGGATTGCCTTTTCTATAGTAAATTATTCAAAAAATAATTTTCTACTGTCGCAAATTTTAAGTGCGCCAGGGATTGCCTTTTCTATAGTAAATTATTCAAAAAATAATTTTTTACTGTCGCAAATTTTAATTGCACCAGGGATTGCCTTTTCTATAGTAAATTATTCAAAAAATAATTTTTTACTGTCGCAAATTTTAATTGCGCCAGGGATTGCCTTTCTACTGTAAATTTTTCAAAAAATAATTTTTTACTGTCGCAAATTGTAATTGCGCCAGGGATTACCTTTTCTATAGTAAATTTTTCAAAAAATAATTTTTTACTGTCGCAAATTTTAATTACGCCAGGGATTGCCGTTTCTATAGTAAATTATTCAAAAAATATTTTTCTACTGTCGCAAATTTTAATTACGCCAGGGATTGCCTTTTCTATAATAAATTATTCAAAAAATAATTTTATACTGTCGCAAATTTTAATTACGCCAGGGATTACCTTTTCTATAGTAAATTTTGCAAAAAATAATTTTTTACTGTCGCAAATTTTAATTGCGCCAGGGATTGCCTTTTCTATAGTAAATTATTCAAAAAATAATTTTTTACTGTCGCAAATTTCAAATCCGCCAGGGATTGCCTTTTCTATAGTAAATTATTCAAAAAATAATTTTCTACTGTCGCAAATTTTAATTACGCCAGGGATTGCCTTTTCTATAGTAAATTATTCAAAAAATAATTTTTTACTGTCGCAAATTTTAAATACGCCAGGGATTGTCTTTTCTATAGTAAATTATTCAAAAATTAATTTTTTACTGTCGCAAATTTTAAATACGCCAGGGATTGCCTTTTCTGTAGTAAATTATTCAAAAAATAATTTTCTACTGTCGCAAATTTTAAATATCCCAGGGATTGCCTTTTCTATAGTAAATTTCTCACAAATTAATTTCTTACTGTCGCAAATTTTAAATACGCCAGGGATTGCCTTTTCTATAGTAAATTATTCAAAAAATAATTTTTTACTGTCGCAAATTTTAAATACGCCAGGGATTGCCTTTTCTATAGTAAATTATTCAAAAAATAATTTTATACTGTCGCAAATTTTAATTACGCCAGGGATTGCCTTTTCTATAGTAAATTATTCAAAAAATAATTTTTTACTGTCGCAAATTTTAATTGCGCCAGGGATTGCCTTTTCTATAGTAAATTATTCAAAAAATAATTTTCTACTGTCGCAAATTTTAAGTGCGCCAGGGATTGCCTTTTCTATAGTAAATTATTAAAAAAATAATTTTCTACTGTCGCAAATTTTAAGTGCGCCAGGGATTGCCTTTTCTATAGTAAATTATTCAAAAAATAATTTTTTACTGTCGCAAATTTTAAGTGCGCCAGGGATTGCCTTTTCTATAGTAAATTATTCAAAAAATAATTTTTTACTGTCGCAAATTTTAATTGCGCCAGGGATTGCCTTTCCTATAGTAAATTATTCAAAAAATAATTTTTTACTGTCGCAAATTTTAATTGCGCCAGGGATTGCCTTTCTACAGTAAATTTTTCAAAAAATAATTTTTTACTGTCGCAAATTGTAATTGCGCCAGGGATTACCTTTTCTATAGTAAATTTTTCAAAAAATAATTTTTAACTGTCGCAAATTTTAAGTACGCCAGGGATTGCCTTTTCTATAGTAAATTATTCAAAAAATAATTTTCTACTGTCGCAAATTTTAATTACGCCAGGGATTGCCTTTTCTATAGTAAATTATTCAAAAAATAATTTTATACTGTCGCAAATTTTAATTACGCCAGGGATTGCCCTTTCTATAGTAAATTTTGCAAAAAATAATTTTTTACTGTCGCAAATTTTAATTGCGCCAGGGATTGCCTTTTCTATAGTAAATTATTCAAAAAATAATTTTTTACTGTAGCAAATTTTAAATACGGCAGGGATTGCCTTTTCTATAGTAAATTTTTCAAAAAATAATTTTTTACTGTCGCAAATTTTAATTACGCCAGGGATTGCCTTTTCTATAGTAAATTATTCAAAAAATAATTTTCTACTGTCGCAAATTTTAATTACGCCAGGGATTGCCTTTTCTATAGTAAATTTTGCAAAAAATAATTTTTTACTGTCGCAAATTTTAAATACGCCAGGGATTGCCTTTTCTATAGTAAATTATTCAAAAAATAATTTTTTACTGTCGCAAATTTTAAATACGCCAGGGATTGCCTTTTCTATAGTAAATTATTCAAAAAATAATTTTCTACTGTCGCAAATTTTAAATATCCCAGGGATTGCCTTTTCTATAGTAAATTTCTCACAAATTAATTTCTTACTGTCGCAAATTTTAAAGACGCCAGGGATTACCTTTTCTATAGTAAATTATTCAAAAAATAATTTTTTACTGTCGCAAATTTTAAATACGCCAGGGATTGCTTTTTCTATAGTAAATTATTCAAAAAATAATTTTATACTGTCGCAAATTTTAATTACGCCAGAGATTGCCTTTTCCATAGTAAATTATTCAAAAAATAATTTTTTACTGTCGCAAATTTTAATTGCGCCAGGGATTGCCTTTTCTATAGTAAATTATTCAAAAAATAATTTTCTACTGTCGCAAATTTTAAGTGCGCCTGGGATTGCCTTTTCTATAGTAAATTATTCAAAAAATAATTTTTTACTGTCGCAAATTTTAATTGCGCCAGGGATTGCCTTTTCTATAGTAAATTATTCAAAAAATAATTTTTTACTGTCGTAAATTTTAATTGCGCCAGGGATTGCCTTTCTACAGTAAATTTTTGAAAAAATAATTTTTTACTGTCGCAAATTGTAATTGCGCCAGGGATTACGTTTTCTATAGTAAATTTTTCAAAAAATAATTTTTTACTGTCGCAAATTTTAATTACGCCAGGGATTGCCGTTTCTATAGTAAATTATTCAAAAAATAATTTTCTACTGTCGCAAATTTTAATTACGCCAGGGATTGCCTTTTCTGTAGTAAATTATTCAAAAAATAATTTTATACTGTCGCAAATTTTAATTACGCCAGGGATTGCCTTTCTATAGTAAATTTTGAAAAAAATAATTTTTTACTGTCGCAAATTTTAATTGCGCCAGGGATTGCCTTTTCTATAGTAAATTATTCAAAAAATAATTTTTTACTGTGGCAAATTTCAAATCCGCCAGGGATTGCCTTTTCTACAGTAAATTTTGCAAAAAATAAGTTTTTACTGTTGCAAATTTTAATTGCGCCAAGGATTGCCTTTTCTACAGTAAATTTCTCACAAATTAATTTTTTACTGTCGCAAATTTTAATTACGCCAGGGATTGCCTTTTCTATAGTAAATTATTCAAAAAATAATTTTTTACTGTCGAAAATTTCAAATCCGCCAGGGATTGCCTTTTCTATGGTAAGTTATTCAAAAAATAATTTTCTACTGTCGCAAATTTTAATTACGCCAGGGATTGCCTTTTCTATAGTCAGTTATTCAAAAAATAATTTTTTACTGTCGCAAATTTTAAATACGCCAGGGATTGCCTTTTCTATAGTAAATTATTCAAAAAATAATTTTATACTGTCGCAAATATTAATTACGCCAGGGATTGCCTTTTCTATAGTAAATTTTGCAAAAAATAATTTTTTACTGTCACAAATTTTAATTGCGCCAGGGATTGCCTTTTCTATAGTAAATTATTCAAAAAATAATTTTCAACTGTCGCAAATTGTAATTGCGCCAGGGATTACCTTTTCTATAGTAAATTTTTCAAAAAATAATTTTTTACTGTCGCAAATTTTAAGTGCGCCAGGGATTGCCCTTTCTATAGTAAATTATTCAAAAAATAATTTTCTACTGTCGCAAATTTTAATTACGCCAGGTATTGCCTTTTCTATAGTAAATTATTCAAAAAATAATTTTTTACTGTCGCAAATTTTAAGTGCGCCAGGGATTGCCTTTTCTATAGTAAATTATTCAAAAAATAATTTTCAACTGTCGCAAATTTTAATTACGCCAGGGATTGCCTTTTCTATAGTAAATTATTCAAAAAATAACTTTCTACTGTCGCAAATTTCAAATCCGCCAGGGATTGCCTTTTCTATAGTAAATTATTCAAAAAATAATTTTCTACTGTCGCAAATTTTAATTACGCCAGGGATTGCCTTTTCTATAGTAAATTATTCAAAAAATAATTTTTTACTGTCGCAAATTTTAAATACGCCAGGGATTGCCTTTTCTATAGTAAATTATTCAAAAAATAAATTTTTACTGTCGCAAATTTTAAATACGCCAGGGATTTCCTTCTTTATAGTAAATTATTCAAAAAATAATTTTCTACTGTCGCAAATTTTAAATATCCCAGGGATTGCCTTTTCTATAGTAAATTTCTCACAAATTAATTTCTTACTGTCGCAAATTTTAAATACGCTAGGGATTGCCTTTTCTATAGTAAATTATTCAAAAAATAATTTTTTACTGTCGCAAATTTTAAATACGCCAGGGATTGCCTTTTCTATAGTAAATTATTCAAAAAATAATTTTATACTGTCGCAAATTTTAACTACGCCAGGGATTGCCTTTTCTATAGTAAATTATTCAAAAAATAATTTTTTACTGTCGCAAATTTTAATTGCGCCAGGGATTGCCTTTTCTATAGTAAATTATTCAAAAAATAATTTTCTACTGTCGCAAATTTTAAGTGCGCCAAGGATTGCCTTTTCTATAGTAAATTATTCAAAAAATAATTTTTTACTCTCGCAAATTTTAATTGCGCCAGGGATTGCCTTTTCTATAGTAAATTATTCAAAAAATAATTTTTTACTGTCGCAAATTTTAATTGCGCCAGATTGCCTTTCTACAGTAAATTTTTCAAAAAATAATTTTTTACTGTCGCAAATTGTAATTGCGCCAGGGATTACCTTTTCTATAGTAAATTTTTCAAAAAATAATTTTTTACTGTCGCAAATTTTAATTACGCCAGGGATTGCCTTTTCTATAGTAAATTATTCAAAAAATAATTTTTTACTGTCGCAAATTTTAATTGCGCCAGATTGCCTTTCTACAGTAAATTTTTCAAAAAATAATTTTTTACTGTCGCAAATTGTAATTGCGCCAGGGATTGCCTTTTCTATAGTAAATTATTCAAAAAATAATTTTTTACTGTCGCAAATTTTAATTGCGCCAGATTGCCTTTCTACAGTAAATTTTTCAAAAAATAATTTTTTACTGTCGCAAATTGTAATTGCGCCAGGGATTACCTTTTCTATAGTAAATTATTCAAAAAATAAATTTTTACTGTCGCAAATTTTAAATACGCCAGGGATTTCCTTCTTTATAGTAAATTATTCAAAAAATAATTTTCTACTGTCGCAAATTTTAAATATCCCAGGGATTGCCTTTTCTATAGTAAATTTCTCACAAATTAATTTCTTACTGTCGCAAATTTTAAATACGCTAGGGATTGCCTTTTCTATAGTAAATTATTCAAAAAATAATTTTTTACTGTCGCAAATTTTAAATACGCCAGGGATTGCCTTTTCTATAGTAAATTATTCAAAAAATAATTTTCTACTGTCGCAAATTTTAAGTGCGCCAAGGATTGCCTTTTCTATAGTAAATTATTCAAAAAATAATTTTTTACTCTCGCAAATTTTAATTGCGCCAGGGATTGCCTTTTCTATAGTAAATTATTCAAAAAATAATTTTTTACTGTCGCAAATTTTAATTGCGCCAGATTGCATTTCTACAGTAAATTTTTCAAAAAATAATTTTTTATTGTCGCAAATTGTAATTGCGCCAGGGATTACCTTTTCTATAGTAAATTTTTCAAAAAATAATTTTTTACTGTCGCAAATTTTAAATACGCCGGGGATTGCCTTTTCTATAGTAAATTATTCAAAAAATAAATTTTTACTGTCGCAAATTTTAAATACGCCAGGGATTTCCTTCTTTATAGTAAATTATTCAAAAAATAATTTTCTACTGTCGCAAATTTTAAATATCCCAGGGATTGCCTTTTCTATAGTAAATTTCTCACAAATTAATTTCTTACTGTCGCAAATTTTAAATACGATAGGGATTGCCTTTTCTATAGTAAATTATTCAAAAAATAATTTTTTACTGTCGCAAATTTTAAATACGCCAGGGATTGCCTTTTCTATAGTAAATTATTCAAAAAATAATTCTATACTGTCGCAAATTTTAACTACGCCAGGGATTGCCTTTTCTATAGTAAATTTCTCACAAATTAATTTTTTACTGTCGCAAATTTTAATTACGCCAGGGATTGCCTTTTCTATAGTAAATTATTCAAAAAATAATTTTCTACTGTCGCAAATTTTAATTGCGCCAGGGATTGCCTTTCTACAGTAAATTTTTCAAAAAATAATTTTTTACTGTCGCAAATTGTAATTGCGCCAGGGATTACCTTTTCTATAGTAAATTTTTCAAAACATAATTTTTTACTGCCGCAAATTTTAATTACGCCAGGGATTGCCTTTTCTATAGTAAATTATTCAAAAAATAATTTTCTACTGTCGAAAATTTTAATTACGCCAGGGATTGCCTTTTCTATAGTAAATTATTCAAAAAATAATTTTTTACTGTCGCAAATTTTAAATACGCCAGAGATTGCCTTTTCTATAGTAAATTTTTCAAAAAATAATTTTTTACTGTCGCAAATTGTAATTGCGCCAGGGATTACCTTTTCTATAGTAAATTTTTAAAAAAATAATTTTTTACTGTCGCAAATTTTAATTGCGCCAGGGATTGCCTTTTCTATAGTAAATTATTCAAAAAATAATTTTTTACTGTCGCAAATTTCCAATCCGCCAGGGATTGCCTTTTCTATAGTAAATTATTCAAAAAATAATTTTCTACTGTCGCAAATTTTAACTATGCCAGGGATTGCCTTTTCTATAGTAAATTATTCAAAAAATAATTTTTTACTGTCGCAAATTTTAAATACGCCAGGGATTGCCCTTTCTATAGTAAATTATTCAAAAAATAATTTTATACTGTCGCAAATTTTAATTACGCCAGGGATTGCCTTTTCTATAGTAAATTTTGCAAAAAATAATTTTTTACTGTCGCAAATTTTAATTGCGCCAGGGATTGCCTTTTCTATAGTAAATTATTCAAAAAATAATTTTCAACTGTCGCAAATTGTAATTGCGCCAGGGATTACCTTTTCTATAGTAAATTTTTCAAAAAATAATTTTTTACTGTTGCAAATTTTAATTGCGCCAGGGATTGCCTTTTCTATAGTAAATTATTCAAAAAATAATTTTCTACTGTCGCAAATTTTAATTACGCCAGGGATTGCCTTTTCTATAGTAAATTATTCAAAAAATAATTTTTTACTGTCGCAAATTTTAAGTGCGCCAGGGATTGCCTTTTCTATAGTAAATTATTCAAAAAATAATTTTCAACTGTCGCAAATTTTAATTACGCCAGGGATTGCCTTTTCTATAGTAAATTATTCAAAAAATAATTTTCTACTGTCGCAAATTTCAAATCCGCCTGGGATTGCCTTTTCTATAGTAAATTATTCAAAAAATAATTTTCTACTGTCGCAAACTTTAATTACGCCGGGGATTTCCTGTTCTATAGTAAATTATTCAAAAAATAATTTTTTACTGTCGCAAATTTTAAATACGCCAGGGATTGCCTTTTCTATAGTAAATTATTCAAAAAATAATTTTTTACTGTCGCAAATTTTAAATACGCCAGGGATTGCCGTTTCTATAGTAAATTATTCAAAAAATAATTTTCTACTGTCGCAAATTTTAAATATCCCAGGGATTACCTTTTCTATAGTAAATTTCTCACAAATTAATTTCTTACTGTCGTAAATTTTAAATACGCCAGGGATTGCCTTTTCTTTAGTAAATTATTCAAAAAATAATTTTTTACTGTCGCAAATTTTAAATACGCCAGGGATTGCCTTTTCTATAGTAAATTATTCAAAAAATAATTTTATACTGTCGCAAATTTTAATTACGCCAGGGATTGCCTTTTCTATAGTAAATTATTCAAAAAATAATTTTTTACTGTCGCAGATTTTAATTGCGCCAGGGATTGCCTTTTCTATAGTAAATTATTCAAAAAATAATTTTCTACTGTCGCAAATTTTAAGTGCGCCAGGGATTGCCTTTTCTATAGTAAATTATTCAAAAAATAATTATTTACTGTCGCAAATTTTAATTGCGCCAGGGATTGCCTTTCTACAGTAAATTTTTCAAAAAATAATTTTTACTGTCGCAAATTGTAATTGCGCCAGGGATTACCTTTTCTATAGTAAATTTTGCAAAAAATAATTTTTTACTGTCGCAAATTTTAATTACGCCTGGGATTGCCTTTTCTATAGTAAATTATTCAAAAAATAATTTTCTACTGTCGCAAATTTTAATTACGCCAGGGATTGCCTTTTCTATAGTAAATTATTCAAAAAATAATTTTATACTCTCGCAAATTTTAAATACGCCAGGAATTGCCTTTTCTATAGTAAATTTTGCAAAAAATAATTTTTTACTGTCGCAAATTTTAATTGCGCCAGGGATTGCCTTTTCTATAGTAAATTATTCAAAAAATAATTTTTTACTGTCGCAAATTTTAAATACGCCAGGGATTGCCTTTTCTATAGTAAATTATTCAAAAAATAATTTTTTACTGTCGCAAATTTTAAATACGCCAGGGATTGCCTTTTCTACAGTAAATTATTCAAAAAATAATTTTCTACTGTCGCAAATTTTAAATATCCCAGGGATTGCCTTTTCTATAGTAAATTTCTCACAAATTAATTTTTTACTGTCGCAAATTTTAATTACGCCAGGGATTGCCTTTTCTATAGTAAATTATTCAGAAAATAATTTTCTACTTTCGCAAATTTTAATTGCGCCAGGGATTGCTTTCTACAGTAAATTTTTCAAAAAATAATTTTTTACTGTCGCAAATTGTAATTGCGCCAGGGATTACCTTTTCTATAGTAAATTTTTCAAAACATAATTTTATACTGCCGCAAATTTTAATTACGCTAGGGATTGCCTTTTCTATAGTAAATTATTCAAAAAATAATTTTCTACTGTCGAAAATTTTAATTACGCCAGGGATTGCCTTTTCTATAGTAAATTGTTCAAAAAATAATTTTTTACTCTCGCAAATTTTAAATACGCCAGGGATTGCCTTTTCTATAGTAAATTTTTCAAAAAATAATTTTTTACTGGCGCAAATTGAAATTGCGCCAGGGTTTACCTTTTCTATAGTAAATTTTTCAAAAAATAATTTTTTACTGTCGCAAATTTTAATTGCGCCAGGGATTGCCATTTCTATAGTAAATTATTCAAAAAATAATTTTTTACTGTCGCAAATTTCAAATCCGCCAGGGATTGCCTTTTCTATAGTAAATTATTCAAAAAATAATTTTCTACTGTCGCAAATTTTAATTACGCCAGGGATTGCCCTTTCTATAGTAAATTATTCAAAAAATAATTTTTTACTGTCGCAAATTTTAAATACGCCAGGGATTGAATTTTCTATAGTAAATTATTCAAAAAATAATTTTTTACTGTCGCAAATTTTAAATACGCCAGGGATTGCCTTTTCTATAGTAAATTATTCAAAAAATAATTTTCTACTGTCGCAAATTGTAATTGCGCCAGGGATTGCCTTTTCTATAGTAAATTTCTCACAAATTAATTTCTTACTGTAGCAAATTTTAAATACGCCAGGGATTGCCTTTTCTATAGTAAATTATTCAAAAAAATAATATTTTACTGTCGCAAATTTTATATACGCCAGGGATTGCGTTTTCTATAGTAAATTATTCAAAAAATAATTTTATACTGTCGCAAATTTTAATTACGCCAGGGATTGCCTTTTCTATAGTAAATTATTCAAAAAATAATTTTTTACTGGCGCAAAGTTTAATTGCGCCAGGGATTGCCTTTTCTATAGTAAATTTTGCAAAAAATAATTTTATACTGTCGCAAATTGTAATTGCGCCAGGGATTACCTTTTCTATAGTAAATTTTTCAAAAAATAATTTTTTAATGTCGCAAATTTTAATTACGCCAGGGATTGCCTTTTCTATAGTAAATTATTCAAAAAATAATTTTATACTGTCGCAAATTTTAATTACGACAGGGATTGTCTTTTCTATAGTAAATAATTCAAAAAATAATTTTTTACTGTCGCAAATTTTAAGTGCGCCAGGGATTGCCTTTTCTATAGTAAATTATTCAAAAAATAATTTTTTACTGGCGCAAAGTTTAATTGCGCCAGGGATTGCCTTTTCTATAGTAAATTATTCAAAAAATAATTTTCAACTGTAGCAAATTTTAATTACGCCAGGGATTGCCTTTTCTATAGTAAATTTTGCAAAAAATAATTTTATACTGTCGCAAATTTTAATTACGCCAGGGATTGCCTTTTCTATAGTAAATTATTCAAAAAATAATTTTCTACTGTGGCAAATTTTAATTACGCCAGGGATTGCCTTTTCTATAGTAAATTATTCAAAAAATAATTTTATACTGTCGCAAATTTTAATTACGCCAGGGATTGCCTTTTCTATAGTAAATTTTGCGAAAAATAATTTTTTACTGTCGCAAATTTTAATTGCGCCAGGGATTGCCTTTTCTATAGTAAATTTCTCACAAATTAATTTCTTACTGTCGCAACTTTTAAATACGCCAGGGATTGCCTTTTCTATAGTAAATTATTCAAAAAATAATTTTTTACTCTCGCAAATTTTAAATACGCCAGGGGTTGCCTTTTCTATAGTAAATTACTCAAAAAATACTTTTCTACTGTCGCAAATTTTAATTACGCCAGGGATTGCCTTTTCTATAGTAAATTATTCAAAAAATAATTTTCTACTGTCGCAAATTTTAATTACGCCTGGGATTGCCTTTTCTATAGTAAATTATTCAAAAAATAATTTTTTACTGTCGCAAATTTTAAATACGCCAGGGATTGCCTTTTCTATAGTAAATAATTCAAAAAATAATTTTTTACTGTCGCAAATTTTAAGTGCGCCAGGGATTGCCTTTTCTATAGTAAATTATTCAAAAAATAATTTTTTACTGGCGCAAATTTTAATTGCGCCAGGGATTGCCTTTTCTATAGTAAATTATTCAAAAAATAATTTTCAACTGTAGCAAATTTTAATTACGCCAGGGATTGCCTTTTCTATAGTAAATTTTGCAAAAAATAATTTTTTACTGTCGCAAATTTTAATTGCGCCAGGGATTGCCTTTTCTATAGTAAATTATTCAAAAAATAATTTTATACTGTCGCAAATTTTAATTACGCCAGGGATTACCTTTTCTATAGTAAATTATTCAAAAAATAATTTTCTACTGTCGCAAATTTTAATTGCGCCAGGGATTGCCTATCTACAGTAAATTTTTCAAAAAATAATTTTTTACTGTCGCAAATTGTAATTGCGCCAGGGATTACCTTTTCTATAGTAAATTTTTCAAAAAATAATTTTTTAATGTCGCAAATTTTAATTACGCCAGGGATTGCCTTTTCTATAGTAAATTATTCAAAAAATAATTTTATACTGTCGCAAATTTTAATTACGCCAGGGATTGCCTTTTCTATAGTAAATAATTCAAAAAATAATTTTTTACTGTCGCAAATTTTAAGTGCGCCAGGGATTGCCTTTTCTATAGTAAATTATTCAAAAAATAATTTTTTACTGGCGCAAATTTTAATTGCGCCAGGGATTGCCTTTTCTATAGTAAATTATTCAAAAAATAATTTTCAACTGTAGCAAATTTTAATTACGCCAGGGATTGCCTTTTCTATAGTAAATTTTGCAAAAAATAATTTTATACTGTCGCAAATTTTAATTACGCCAGGGATTGCCTTTTCTATAGTAAATTATTCAAAAAATAATTTTCTACTGTGGCAAATTTTAATTACGCCAGGGATTGCCTTTTCTATAGTAAATTATTCAAAAAATAATTTTATACTGTCGCAAATTTTAAGTGCGCCAGGGATTGCCTTTTCTATAGTAAATTATTCAAAAAATAATTTTTTACTGGCGCAAATTTTAATTGCGCCAGGGATTGCCTTTTCTATAGTAAATTATTCAAAAAATAATTTTCAACTGTAGCAAATTTTAATTACGCCAGGGATTGCCTTTTCTATAGTAAATTTTGCAAAAAATAATTTTATACTGTCGCAAATTTTAATTACGCCAGGGATTGCCTTTTCTATAGTAAATTATTCAAAAAATAATTTTCTACTGTGGCAAATTTTAATTACGCCAGGGATTGCCTTTTCTATAGTAAATTATTCAAAAAATAATTTTATACTGTCGCAAATTTTAATTACGCCAGGGATTGCCTTTTCTATAGTAAATTTTGCGAAAAATAATTTTTTACTGTCGCAAATTTTAATTGCGCCAGGGATTGCCTTTTCTATAGTAAATTTCTCACAAATTAATTTCTTACTGTCGCAACTTTTAAATACGCCAGGGATTGCCTTTTCTATAGTAAATTATTCAAAAAATAATTTTTTACTCTCGCAAATTTTAAATACGCCAGGGGTTGCCTTTTCTATAGTAAATTACTCAAAAAATACTTTTCTACTGTCGCAAATTTTAATTACGCCAGGGATTGCCTTTTCTATAGTAAATTATTCAAAAAATAATTTTCTACTGTCGCAAATTTTAATTACGCCAGGGATTGCCTTTTCTATAGTAAATTATTCAAAAAATAATTTTTTACTGTCGCAAATTTTAAATACGCCAGGGATTGCCTTTTCTATAGTAAATTATTCAAAAAATTATTTTCAACTGTCGCAAATTTTAATTACGCCAGGGATTGCCTATTCTATAGTAAATTATTCAAAAAATAATTTTCTACTGTCGCAAATTTTAATTACGCCAGGGATTGCCTTTTCTATAGTAAATTATTCAAAAAATAATTTTCTACTGCCGCAAATTTTAATTACGCCACGGATTGCCTTTTCTATAGTAAATTTTTCAAAAAATAATTTTTTACTGTTGCAAATTTTAAATATCCCAGGGATTGCCTTTTCTATAGTAAATTTCTCACAAATTAATTTCTTACTGTCGCAAATTTTAAATACGCCAGGGATTGCCTTTTCTATAGTAAATTATTCAAAAAATAATTTTTTACTGCCGCAAATTTCAATTTCGCCAGGAATTGCCTTTTCTGTAGTAAATTATTCAAAAAATAATTTTCTACTGTCGCAAATTTTAATTACGCCAGGGATTGCCTTTTCTATAGTAAATTATTCAAAAAATAATTTTTTACTGTCGCAAATTTTAAGTGCGCCAGGGTTTGCCTTTTCTATAGTAAATTATTCAAAAAATAATTATATACTGTCGCAAATTTTAATTACGCCAGGGATTGCCTTTTCTATAGTAAATTATTCAAAAAATAATTTTTTACTGTCGCAAATTTTAATTGCGCCAGGGATTGCCTTTCTACAGTAAATTTTTCAAAAAATAATTTTTTTACTGTCGCAAATTGTAATTGCGCCAGGGATTACCTTTTCTATAGTAAATTTTTCAAAAAATAATTTTTTACTGTCGCAAATTTTAATTACGCCAGGGATTGCCTTTTCTATAGTAAATTATTCAAAAAATAATTTTCTACTGTCGCAAATTTTAATTACGCCAGGTTTTGCCTTTTCTATAGTAAATTATTCAAAAAATAATTTTATACTGTCGCAAATTTTAATTACGCCAGGGATTGCCTTTTCTATAGTAAATTTTGCAAAAAATAATTTTTTACTGTCGCAAATTTTAATTGCGCCAGGGATTGCCTTTTCTGTAGTAAATTATTCAAAAAATAATTTTATACTGTCGCAAATTTTAATTACGCCAGGGATTGCCTTTTCTATAGTAAATTATTCAAAAAATAATTTTCTACTTTCGCAAATTTTAATTGCGCCAGGGATTGCCTTTCTACAGTAAATTTTTCAAAAAATAATTTTTTACTGTCGCAAATTGTAATTGCGCCAGGGATTACCTTGTCTATAGTAAATTTTTCAGAAAATAATTTTTTACTGTCGCAAATTTTAATTACGCCAGGGATTGCCTTTTCTATAGTAAATTATTAAAAAAATAATTTTATACTGTCGCAAATTTTAATTACTCCAGGGATTGCCTTTTCTATAGTAAATTATTCAAAAAATAATTTTCTACTGTCGCAAATTTTAATTACGCCAGGGATTGCCTTTTCTATAGTAAATTATTCAAAAAATAATTTTTTACTGTCGCAAATTTTAAGTGCGCCAGGGATTGCCTTTTCTATAGTAAATTATTCAAAAAATAATTTTATACTGTCGCAAATTTTAATTACGCCAGGGATTGCCTTTTCTATAGTAAATTTTGCAAAAAATAATTTTTTACTGTCGCAAATTTTAAATACGCCAGAGATTGCCTTTTCTATAGTAAATTATCCAAAAAATAATTTTTTACTGTGGCAAATTTTAATTGCGCCAGGGATTGCCTTTTCTACAGTAAATTATTCAAAAAATAATTTTCTACTGTCGCAAATTTTAATTGCGCCAGGGATTGCCTTTTCTACAGTAAATTTTTCAAAAATTAATTTTATACTGTCGCAAATTTTAAATACGCCAGGGATTGCCTTTTCTATAGTAAATTTTGCAAAAATAATTTTTTACTGTCGCAAATTTCAAATCCGCCAGGGATTGCATTTTCTACAGTAAATTTTGCAAAAAATAATTTTTTACTGTTGCAAATTTTAATTGCGCCAGGGATTGCCTTTTCTATAGTAAATTGATCACAAATTAATTTTTTACTGTCGCAAATTTTAATTACGCCAGGGATTGCCTTTTCTATAGTAAATTATTCAAAAAATAATTTTTTACTGTCGCAAATTTCAAATCCGCCAGGGATTGCCTTTTCTATAGTAAATTATTCAAAAAATAATTTTCTACTGTCGCAAATTTTAATTACGCCAGGGATTGCCTTTTCTATAGTAAATTATTCAAAAAATAATTTTTTACTGTCGCAAATTTCAAATCCGCCAGGGATTGCCTTTTCTATAGTAAATTATTCAAAAAATAATTTTTTACTATCGCAAGTTTTAATTACGCCAGGGATAGCCTCTTCTATAGTAAATTTTTCAAAAAATAATTTTTTACTGTCGCAAATTTTAAATATCCCAGGGATTGCCTTTTCTATAGTAAATTTCTCACAAATTAATTTCTTACTGTCGCAAATTTCAAATACGCCAGGGATTGCCTTTTCTATAGTAAATTATTCAAAAAATAATTTTTTACTGTCGCAAATTTTAAATATCCCAGGGATTACCTTTTCTATAGTAAATTTCTCACAAATTAATTTCTTACTGTCGCAAATTTTAAATACGCTAGGGATTGCCTTTTCTATAGTAAATTATTCAAAAAATAATTTTTTACTGTCGCAAATTTTAATTGCGCCAGGGATTGCCTTTCTACAGTAAATTTTTCAAAAAATAATTTTTTACTGTCGCAAATTGTAATTGCGCCAGGGATTACCTTTTCTATAGTAAATTTTTCAAAAATTAATTTTTTACTGTCGCAAATTTTATTTACGCCAGGGATTGCCTTTTCTATAGTAAATTATTCAAAAAATAATTTTCTACTGTCGCAAATTTTAATTACGCCAGGGATTGCCTTTTCTATAGTAAATTATTCAAAAAATAATTTTTTACTGTCGCAAATTTTAAGTGCGCCAGGGATTGCCTTTTCTATAGTAAATTATTCAAAAAATAATTTTATACTGTCGCAAATTTTAATTACGCCAGGGATTGCCTTTTCTATAGTAAATTTTGCAAAAAATAATTTTTTACTGTCGCAAATTTTAAATACGCCAGGGATTGCCTTTTCTATAGTAAATTATTCAAAAAATAATTTTTTACTGTCGCAAATTTTAATTGCGCCAGGGATTGCCTTTTCTACAGTAAATTATTCAAAAAATAATTTTATACTGTCGCAAATTTTAATTACGCCAGGGATTGCCTTTTCTACTGTAAATTTTGCAAAAAATAATTTTTTACTGTCGCAAATTTTAAATACGCCAGGGATTGCCTTTTCTATAGTAAATTATTCAAAAAATAATTTTTTACTGTCGCAAATTTTAATTGCGCCAGGGATTGCCTTTTCTACAGTAAATTATTCAAAAAATAATTTTCTACTGTCGCAAGTTTTAATTGCGCCAGGGATTGCCTTTTCTACAGTAAAATTTTCAAAAATTAATTTTACACTGTCGCAAATTTTAAATACGCCGGGGATTGCCTTTTCTATAGTAAATTTTGCAAAAAATAATTTTTTACTGTCGCAAATTTTAATTGCGCCAGGGATTGCCTTTTCTATAGTAAATTATTCAAAAAATAATTTTCTACTGTCGCAAATTTTAATTACGCCAGGGATTGCCTTTTCTATAGTAAATTATTCAAAAAATAATTTTTTACTGTCGCAAATTTTAAATACGCCAGGGATTGCATTTTCTATAGTAAATTATTCAAAAAATAATTTTCAACTATCGCAAATTTTAATTACGCCAGGGATTGCCTTTTCTATAGTAAATTATTCAAAAATTAATTTTATACTGTCGCAAATTTTAAATACGCCAGGGATTGCCTTTTCTATAGTAAATTATTCAAAAAATAATTTTTTACTGTCGCAAATTTTAATTACGCCAGGGATTGCCTTTTCTATAGTAAATTATTCAAAAAATAATTTTCTACTGTCGCAAATTTTAATTACGCCAGGGATTGCCTTTTCTATAGTAAATTATTCAAAAAATAATTTTTTACTGTCGCAAATTTTAAATCGCCAGGGATTGCCTTTTCTATAGTAAATTTTTCAAAAAATAATTTTTTACTGTCGCAAATTGTAATTGCACCAGGGATTACCTTTTCTATAGTAAATTTTTCAAAAAATAATTTTTTACTGTCGCAAATTTTAATTGCGCCAGGGATTGCCTTTTCTATAGTAAATTATTCAAAAAATAATTTTTTACTGTCGCAAATATCAAATCCGCCAGGGATTGCCTTTTCTATAGTAAATTATAAAAAAAATAATTTTCTACTGTCGCAATTTTTAATTACGCCAGGGATTGCCTTTTCTATAGTAAATTATTCAAAAAATAATTTTTTACTGTCGCAAATTTTAAATACGCCAGGGATTGCCTTTTCTATAGTAAATTATTCAAAAAATAATTTTTTACTGTCGCAAATTTTAAATACGCCAGGGATTGTCTTTTCTATAGTAAATTATTCAAAAAATAATTTTCAACTGTCGCAAATTTTAAATATCCCAGGGATAGCCTTTTCTATAGTAAATTTCTCACAAATTAATTTCTTACTGTCGCAAATTTTAAATACGCCAGGGATTGCCTTTTCTATAGTAAATTATTCAAAAAATAATTTTTTACTGTCGCAAATTTTAAATACGCCAGGGATTGCCTTTTCTATAGTAAATTATTCAAAAAATAATTTTATACTGTCGCAAATTTTAATTACGCCAGGGATTGCCTTTTCTATAGTAAATTATTCAAAAAATAATTTTTTACTGTCGCAAATTTTAATTGCGCCAGGGATTGCCTTTCCTATAGTAAATTATTCAAAAAATAATTTTTTACTGTCGCAAATTTTAAGTGCGCCAGGGATTGCCTTTTCTATAGTAAATTATTCAAAAAATAATTTTTTACTGTCGCAAATTTTAATTGCGCCAGGGATTGCCTTTCCTATAGTAAATTATTCAAAAAATAATTTTTTACTGTCGCAAATTTTAATTGCGCCAGGGATTGCCTTTCTACAGTAAATTTTTCAAAAAATAATTTTTTACTGTCGCAAATTGTAATTGCGCCAGGGATTACCTTTTCTATAGTAAATTTTTCAAAAAATAATTTTTTACTGTCGCAAATTTTAATTACGCCAGTGATTGCCTTTTCTATAGTAAATTATTCAAAAAATAATTTTTTACTGTCGCAAATTTCAAATCCGCCAGGGATTGCCTTTTCTATAGTAAATTATTCAAAAAATAATTTTTTACTATCGCAAGTTTTAATTACACCAGGGATAGCCTCTTCTATAGTAAATTTTTCAAAAAATAATTTTTTACTGTCGCAAATTTTAAATATCCCAGGCATTGCCTTTTCTATAGTAAATTTCTCACAAATTAATTTCTTACTGTCGCAAATTTCAAATACGCCAGGGATTGCCTTTTATATAGTAAATTATTCAAAAAATAATTTTTTACTGTCGCAAATTTTAAATATCCCAGGGATTGCCTTTTCTATAGAAAATTTCTCACAAATTAATTTCTTACTGTCGCAAATTTTAAATACGCTAGGGATTGCCTTTTCTATAGTAAATTATTCAAAAAATAATTTTTTACTGTCGCAAATTTTAATTGCGCCAGGAATTGCCTTTTCTATAGTAAATTATTCAAAAAATAATATTCAACTGTCGCAAATTGTAATTGCGCCAGGGATTGCCTTTTCTATAGTAAATTATTCAAAAAATAATTTTTTACTGTCGCAAATTTTAAGTGCGCCAGGGATTGCCTTTTCTATAGTAAATTATTCAAAAAATAATTTTATACTGTCGCAAATTTTAATTACGCCAGGGATTGCCTTTTCTATAGTAAATTATTCAAAAAATAATTTTATACTGTCGCAAATTTCAAATCCGCCAGGGATTGCCTTTTCTACAGTAAATTTTGCAAAAAATAATTTTTTACTGTTGCAAATTTTAATTGCGCCAGGGATTGCCTTTTCTATAGTAAATTTTTCACAAATTAATTCTTTACTGTCGCAAATTTTAAGTGCGCCAGGGATTGCCTTTTCTATAGTAAATTATTCAAAAAATAATTTTCTACTGTCGCAAATTTTAAATATCCCAGGGATTGCCTTTTCTATAGTAAATTTTTCAAAAATTAATTTTTTACTGTCGCAAATTTTAAATACGCCAGGGATTGCCTTTTCTATAGTAAATTTTTCAAAAAATAATTTTATACTGCGCAAATTTTAATTACGCCAGGGATTGCCTTTTCTATAGTAAACTATCAAAAAATAATTTTTTACTGTCGCAAATTTTAATTGCGCCAGGGATTGCCTTTTCTATAGTAAATTATTCAAAAAATAATTTTTTACTGTCGCAAATTTTAATTGCGCCAAGGATTGCCTTTCTACAGTAAATTTTTCAAAAAATAATTTTTTACTGTCGCAAATTGTAATTGCGCCAGGGATTACCTTTTCTATAGTAAATTTTTCAAAAATTAATTTTTTACTGTCGCAAATTTTATTTACGCCAGGGATTGCCTTTTCTATAGTAAATTATTCAAAAAATAATTTTCTACTGTCGCAAATTTTAATTACGCCAGGGATTGCCTTTTCTATAGTAAATTATTCAAAAAATAATTTTTTACTGTCGCAAATTTTAAGTGCGCCAGGGATTGCCTTTTCTATAGTAAATTATTCAAAAAATAATTTTATACTGTCGCAAATTTTAATTACGCCAGGGATTGCCTTTTCTATAGTAAATTTTCCAAAAAATAATTTTTTACTGTCGCAAATTTTAAATACGCCAGGGATTGCCTTTTCTATAGTAAATTATTCAAAAAATAATTTTTTACTGTCGCAAATTTTAATTGCGCCAGGGATTGCCTTATCTACAGTAAATTATTCAAAAAATAATTTTATACTGTCGCAAATTTTAATTACGCCAGGGATTGCCTTTTCTACTGTAAATTTTGCAAAAAATAATTTTTTACTGTCGCAAATTTTAAATACGCCAGGGATTGCCTTTTCTATAGTAAATTATTCAAAAAATAATTTTTTACTGTCGCAAATTTTAATTGCGCCAGGGATTGCCTTTTCTACAGTAAATTATTCAAAAAATAATTTTCTACTGTCGCAAGTTTTAATTGCGCCAGGGATTGCCTTTTCTACAGTAAAATTTTCAAAAATTAATTTTATACTGTCGCAAATTTTAAATACGCCGGGGATTGCCTTTTCTATAGTAAATTTTGCAAAAAATAATTTTTTACTGTCGCAAATTTTAATTGCGCCAGGGATTGCCTTTTCTATAGTAAATTATTCAAAAAATAATTTTCTACTGTCGCAAATTTTAATTACGCCAGGGATTGCCTTTTCTACAGTAAATTATTCAAAAAATAATTTTATACTGTCGCAAATTTTAATTACGCCAGGGATTGCCTTTTCTACTGTAAATTTTGCAAAAAATAATTTTTTACTGTCGCAAATTTTAAATACGCCAGGGATTGCCTTTTCTATAGTAAATTATTCAAAAAATAATTTTTTACTGTCGCAAATTTTAATTGCGCCAGGGATTGCCTTTTCTACAGAAAATTATTCAAAAAATAATTTTCTACTGTCGCAAGTTTTAATTGCGCCAGGGATTGCCTTTTCTACAGTAAAATTTTCAAAAATTAATTTTATACTGTCGCAAATTTTAAATACGCCGGGGATTGCCTTTTCTATAGTAAATTTTGCAAAAAATAATTTTTTACTGTCGCAAATTTTAATTGCGCCAGGGATTGCCTTTTCTATAGTAAATTATTCAAAAAATAATTTTCTACTGTCGCAAATTTTAATTACGCCAGGGATTGCCTTTTCTATAGTAAATTATTCAAAAAATAATTTTTTACTGTCGCAAATTTTAAATACGCCAGGGATTGCATTTTCTATAGTAAATTATTCAAAAAACAATTTTCAACTGTCGCAAATTTTAATTACGCCAGGGATTGCCTTTTCTATAGTAAATTATTCAAAAATTAATTTTATACTGTCGCAAATTTTAAATACGCCAGGGATTGCCTTTTCTATAGTAAATTATTCAAAAAATAATTTTTTCTGTCGCAAATTTTAATTACGCCAGGGATTGCCTTTTCTATAGTAAATTATTCAAAAAATAATTTTCTACTGTCGCAAATTTTAATTACGCCAGGGATTGCCTTTTCTATAGTAAATTATTCAAAAAATAATTTTTTACTGTCGCAAATTTTAAATCGCCAGGGATTGCCTTTTCTATAGTAAATTTTTCAAAAAATAATTTTTTACTGTCGCAAATTGTAATTGCACCAGGGATTACCTTTTCTATAGTAAATTTTTCAAAAAATAATTTTTTACTGTCGCAAATTTTAATTGCGCCAGGGATTGCCTTTTCTATAGTAAATTATTCAAAAAATAATTTTTTACTGTCGCAAATTTCAAATCCGCCAGGGATTGCCTTTTCTATAGTAAATTATAAAAAAAATAATTTTCTACTGTCGCAAATTTTAATTACGCCAGGGATTGCCTTTTCTATAGTAAATTATTCAAAAAATAATTTTTTAGTGTCGCAAATTTTAAATACGCCAGGGATTGCCTTTTCTATAGTAAATTATTCAAAAAATAATTTTTTACTGTCGCAAATTTTAAATACGCCAGGGATTGTCTTTTCTATAGTAAATTATTCAAAAAATAATTTTCAGCTGTCGCAAATTTTAAATATCCCAGGGATAGCCTTTTCTATAGTAAATTTCTCACAAATTAATTTCTTACTGTCGCAAATTTTAAATACGCCAGGGATTGCCTTTTCTATAGTAAATTATTCAAAAAATAATTTTTTACTGTCGCAAATTTTAAATACGCCAGGGATTGCCTTTTCTATAGTAAATTATTCAAAAAATAATTTTATACTGTCGCAAATTTTAATTACGCCAGGGATTGCCTTTTCTATAGTAAATTATTCAAAAAATAATTTTTTACTGTCGCAAATTTCAATTGCGCCAGGGATTGCCTTTCCTATAGTAAATTATTCAAAAAATAATTTTCAGCTGTCGCAAATTTTAAATATCCCAGGGATAGCCTTTTCTATAGTAAATTTCTCACAAATTAATTTCTTACTGTCGCAAATTTTAAATACGCCAGGGATTGCCTTTTCTATAGTAAATTATTCAAAAATTAATTTTTTACTGTCGCAAATTTTAAATACGCCAGGGATTGCCTTTTCTATAGTAAATTTTTCAAAAATTAATTTTATACTGCGCAAGTTTTAATTACACCAGGGATAGCCTCTTCTATAGTAAATTTTTCAAAAAATAATTTTTTACTGTCGCAAATTTTAAATATCCCTGGGATTGCCTTTTCTATAGTAAATTTCTCACAAATTAATTTCTTACTGTCGCAAATTTCAAATACGCCAGGGATTGCCTTTTATATAGTAAATTATTCAAAAAATAATTTTTTACTGTCGCAAATTTTAAATATCCCAGGGATTGCCTTTTCTATAGTAAATTTCTCACAAATTAATTTCTTACTGTCGCAAATTTTAAATACGCTAGGGATTGCCTTTTCTATAGTAAATTATTCAAAAAATAATTTTTTACTGTCGCAAATTTTAATTGCGCCAGGAATTGCCTTTTCTATAGTAAATTATTCAAAAAATAATATTCAACTGTCGCAAATTGTAATTGCGCCAGGGATTGCCTTTTCTATAGTAAATTATTCAAAAAATAATTTTATACTGTCGCAAATTTTAATTACGCCAGGGATTGCCTTTTCTATAGTAAATTATTCAAAAAATAATTTTTTACTCTCGCAAATTTTAATTGCGCCAGGGATTGCCTTTCCTATAGTAAATTATTCAAAAAATAATTTTTTACTGTCGCAAATTTTAAGTGCGCCAGGGATTGCCTTTTCTATAGTAAATTATTCAAAAAATAATTTTTTACTGTCGCAAATTTTAATTGCGCCAGGGATTGCCTTTCCTATAGTAAATTATTCAAAAAATAATTTTTTACTGTCGCAAATTTTAATTGCGCCAGGGATTGCCTTTCTACAGTAAATTTTTCAAAAAATAATTTTTTACTGTCGCAAATTGTAATTGCGCCAGGGATTACCTTTTCTATAGTAAATTTTTCAAAAAATAATTTTTTACTGTCGCAAATTTTAATTACGCCAGGGATTGCCTTTTCTATAGTAAATTATTCAAAAAATAATTTTTTACTGTCGCAAATTTCAAATCCGCCAGGGATTGCCTTTTCTATAGTAAATTATTCAAAAAATAATTTTTTACTATCGCAAGTTTTAATTACACCAGGGATAGCCTCTTCTATAGTAAATTTTTCAAAAAATAATTTTTTACTGTCGCAAATTTTAAATATCCCAGGGATTGCCTTTTCTATAGTAAATTTCTCACAAATTAATTTCTTACTGTCGCAAATTTCAAATACGCCAGGGATTGCCTTTTATATAGTAAATTATTCAAAAAATAATTTTTTACTGTCGCAAATTTTAAATATCCCAGGGATTGCCTTTTCTATAGTAAATTTCTCACAAATTAATTTCTTACTGTCGCAAATTTTAAATACGCTAGGGATTGCCTTTTCTATAGTAAATTATTCAAAAAATAATTTTTTACTGTCGCAAATTTTAATTGCGCCAGGAATTGCCTTTTCTATAGTAAATTATTCAAAAAATAATATTCAACTGTCGCAAATTGTAATTGCGCCAGGGATTGCCTTTTCTATAGTAAATTATTCAAAAAATAATTTTTTACTGTCGCAAATTTTAAGTGCGCCAGGGATTGCCTTTTCTATAGTAAATTATTCAAAAAATAATTTTATACTGTCGCAAATTTTAATTACGCCAGGGATTGCCTTTTCTATATTAAATTATTCAAAAAATAATTTTATACTGTCGCAAATTTCAAATCCGCCAGGGATTGCCTTTTCTACAGTAAATTTTGCAAAAAATAATTTTTTACTGTTGCAAATTTTAATTGCGCCAGGGATTGCCTTTTCTATAGTAAATTTTTCACAAATTAATTTTTTACTGTCGCAAATTTTAAGTGCGCCAGGGATTGCCTTTTCTATAGTAAATTATTCAAAAAATAATTTTCTACTGTCGCAAATTTTAAATATCCCAGGGATTGCCTTTTCTATAGTAAATTTTTCAAAAATTAATTTTTTACTGTCGCAAATTTTAAATACGCCAGGGATTGCCTTTTCTATAGTAAATTTTTCAAAAAATAATTTTATACTGCGCAAATTGTCATTGCGCCAGGGATTACCTTTTCTATAGTAAATTTTTCAAAAATTAATTTTTTACTGTCGCAAATTTTATTTACGCCAGGGATTGCCTTTTCTATAGTAAATTATTCAAAAAATAATTTTCTACTGTCGCAAATTTTAATTACGCCAGGGATTGCCTTTTCTATAGTAAATTATTCAAAAAATAATTTTTTACTGTCGCAAATTTTAAGTGCGCCAGGGATTGCCTTTTCTATAGTAAATTATTCAAAAAATAATTTTATACTGTCGCAAATTTTAATTACGCCAGGGATTGCCTTTTCTATAGTAAACTATTCAAAAAATAATTTTTTACTGTCGCAAATTTTAATAGCGCCAGGGATTGCCTTTTCTATAGTAAATTATTCAAAAAATAATTTTTTACTGTCGCAAATTTTAATTGCGCCAGGGATTGCCTTTCTACAGTAAATTTTTCAAAAAATAATTTTTTACTGTCGCAAATTGTCATTGCGCCAGGGATTACCTTTTCTATAGTAAATTTTTCAAAAATTAATTTTTTACTGTCGCAAATTTTATTTACGCCAGGGATTGCCTTTTCTATAGTAAATTATTCAAAAAATAATTTTCTACTGTCGCAAATTTTAATTACGCCAGGGATTGCCTTTTCTATAGTAAATTATTCAAAAAATAATTTTTTACTGTCGCAAATTTTAAGTGCGCCAGGGATTGCCTTTTCTATAGTAAATTATTCAAAAAATAATTTTATACTGTCGCAAATTTTAATTACGCCAGGGATTGCCTTTTCTATAGTAAATTTTGCAAAAAATAATTTTTTACTGTCGCAAATTTTAAATACGCCAGGGATTGCCTTTTCTATAGTAAATTATTCAAAAAATAATTTTTTACTGTCGCAAATTTTAATTGCGCCAGGGATTGCCTTATCTACAGTAAATTATTCAAAAAATAATTTTATACTGTCGCAAATTTTAATTACGCCAGGGATTGCCTTTTCTACTGTAAATTTTGCAAAAAATAATTTTTTACTGTCGCAAATTTTAAATACGCCAGGGACTGCCTTTTCTATAGTAAATTATTCAAAAAATAATTTTTTACTGTCGCAAATTTTAATTGCGCCAGGGATTGCCTTTTCTACAGTAAATTATTCAAAAAATAATTTTCTACTGTCGCAAGTTTTAATTGCGCCAGGGATTGCCTTTTCTACAGTAAAATTTTCAAAAATTAATTTTATACTGTCGCAAATTTTAAATACGCCGGGGATTGCCTTTTCTATAGTAAATTTTGCAAAAAATAATTTTTTACTGTCGCAAATTTTAATTGCGCCAGGGATTGCCTTTTCTATAGTAAATTTTTCAAAAAATAATTTTTTACTGTCGCAAATTGTAATTGCACCAGGGATTACCTTTTCTATAGTAAATTTTTCAAAAAATAATTTTTTACTGTCGCAAATTTTAATTGCGCCAGGGATTGCCTTTTCTATAGTAAATTATTCAAAAAATAATTTTTTACTGTCGCAAATTTCAAATCCGCCAGAGATTGCCTTTTCTATAGTAAATTATAAAAAAAATAATTTTCTACTGTCGCAAATTTTAATTACGCCAGGGATTGCCTTTTCTATAGTAAATTATTCAAAAAATAATTTTTTACTGTCGCAAATTTTAAATACGCCAGGGATTGCCTTTTCTATAGTAAATTATTCAAAAAATAATTTTTTACTGTCGCAAATTTTAAATACGCCAGGGATTGTCTTTTCTATAGTAAATTATTCAAAAAATAATTTTCAACTGTCGCAAATTTTAAATATCCCAGGGATAGCCTTTTCTATAGTAAATTTCTCACAAATTAATTTCTTACTGTCGCAAATTTTAAATACGCCAGGGATTGCCTTTTCTATAGTAAATTATTCAAAAAATAATTTTTTACTGTCGCAAATTTTAAATACGCCAGGGATTGCCTTTTCTATAGTAAATTATTCAAAAAATAATTTTATACTGTCGCAAATTTTAATTACGCCAGGGATTGCCTTTTCTATAGTAAATTATTCAAAAAATAATTTTTTACTGTCGCAAATTTTAATTGCGCCAGGGATTGCCTTTCCTATAGTAAATTATTCAAAAAATAATTTTTTACTGTCGCAAATTTTAAGTGCGCCAGGGATTGCCTTTTCTATAGTAAATTATTCAAAAAATAATTTTTTACTGTCGCAAATTTTAATTGCGCCAGGGATTGCCTTTCCTATAGTAAATTATTCAAAAAATAATTTTTTACTGTCGCAAATTTTAATTGCGCCAGGGATTGCCTTTCTACAGTAAATTTTTCAAAAAATAATTTTTTACTGTCGCAAATTGTAATTGCGCCAGGGATTACCTTTTCTATAGTAAATTTTTCAAAAAATAATTTTTTACTGTCGCAAATTTTAATTACGCCAGGGATTGCCTTTTCTATAGTAAATTATTCAAAAAATAATTTTCTACTGTCGCAAATTTTAATTACGCCAGGGATTGCATTTTCTATAGTAAATTATTCAAAAAATAATTTTATACTGTCGCAAATTTTAATTACGCCAGGGATTGCCTTTTCTATAGTAAATTTTGCAAAAAATAATTTTTTACTGTCGCAAATTTTAATTGCGCCAGGGATTGCCTTTTCTATAGTAAATTATTCAAAAAATAATTTTTTACTGTCGCAAATTTTAAATACGCCAGGGATTGCCTTTTCTATAGTAAATTATTCAAAAAATAATTTTTTACTGTCGCAAATTTTAAATACGCCAGGGATTGCCTTTTCTATAGTAAATTATTCAAAAAATAATTTTCTACTGTCGCAAATTTTAAATATCCCAGGGATTGCCTTTTCTATAGTAAATTATTCAAAAAATAATTTTATACTGTCGCAAATTTTAATTACGCCAGGGATTGCCTTTTCTATAGAAAATTTTGCAAAAAATAATTTTTTACTGTCGCAAATTTTAATTGCGCCAAGGATTGCCTTTTCTGTAGTAAATTATTCAAAAAATAATTTTTTACTGTCGCTAATTTCAAATCCGCCAGGGATTGCCTTTTCTATAGTAAATTATTCAAAAAATAATTTTCTACTGTCGCAAATTTTAATTACGCCAGGGATTGCCTTTTCTATAGTAAATTATTCAAAAAATAATTTTTTACTGTCGCAAACTTTAAATACGCCAGGGATTGCCTCTTCTATAGTAAATTATTCAAAAAATAATTTTTTACTGTCGCAAATTTTAAATACGCCAGGGATTGCCTTTTCTATAGTAAATTATTCAAAAAATTATTTTCTACTGTCGCAAATTTTAAATATCCCAGGGATTGCCTTTTCTATAGTAAATTTCTCACAAATTAATTTCTTACTGTCGCAAATTTTAAATACGCCAGGGATTCCCTTTTCTATAGTAAATTATTCAAAAAATAATTTTTTACTGTCGCAAATTTTAAAAACGCCAGGGATTGCCTTTTCTATAGTAAATTATTCAAAAAATAATTTATACTGTCGCAAATTTTAATTACGCCAGAGATTGCCTTTTCTATAGTAAATTATTCAAAAAATAATTTTTTACTGTCGCAAATTTTAATTGCGCCAGGGATTGCCTTTTCTATAGTAAATTATTCAAAAAATAATTTTTTACTGTCGCAAATTTCAAATCCGCCAGGGATTGCCTTTTCTACAGTAAATTTTGCAAAAAATAATTTTTTACTGTTGCAAATTTTAATTGCGCCAGGGATTGCCTTTTCTACAGTAAATTTTTCACAAATTAATTTTTTACTGTCGCAAATTTTTATTACGCCAGGGATTGCCTTTTCTATAGTAAATTATTCAAAAAATAATTTTTTACTGTCGCAAATTTCAAATCCACCAGGGATTGCCTTTTCTATAGTAAATTATTCAAAAAATAATTTTCTACTGTCGCAAATTTTAATTACGCCAGGGATTGCCTTTTCTATAGTAAATTATTCAAAAAATAATTTTTTGCTGTCGCAAATTTTAAATACGCCAGGGATTGCCTTTTCTATAGTAAATTATTCAAAAAATAATTTTATACTGTCGCAAATTTTAATTACGCCAGGTATTGCCTTTTCTATAGTAAATTTTGCAAAAAATAATTTTTTACTGTCGCAAATTTTAATTGCTCCAGGGATTGCCTTTTTTATAGTAAATTATTCAAAAAATAATTTTCAACTGTCGCAAATTGTAATTGCGCCAGGGATTACCTCTTCTATAGTAAATTTTTCAAAAAATAATTTTTTACTGTCGCAAATTTTAATTGCGCCAGGGATTGCCTTTTCTATAGTAAATTATTCAAAAAATAATTTTCTACTGTCGCAAATTTTAATTACGCCAGGGATTGCCTTTTCTATATTAAATTATTCAAAAAATAATTTTTTATTGTCGCAAATTTTAAATACGCCAGGGATTGCCTTTTCTGTAGTAAATTATTCAAAAAATAATTTTCAACTGTCGCAAATTCTAATTACGCCAGGGATTGCCTTTTCTATAGTAAATTATTCAAAAATTAATTTTATGCTGTCGCAAATTTTAAATACGCCAGGGATTGCCTTTTCTATAGTAAATTATTCAAAAAATAATTTTTTACTGTCGCAAATTTTAATTACGCCAGGGATTGCCTTTTCTATAGTAAATTATTCAAAAAATAATTTTCTACTGTCGCAAATTTTAATTACGCCAGGGATTGCCTTTTCTATAGTAAATTATTCAAAAAATAATTTTTTACTGTCGCAAATTTTAAATACGCCAGGGATTGCCTTTTCTATAGTAAATTTTTCAAAAAATAATTTTTTACTGTCGCCAATTGTAATTGCACCAGGGATTACCTTTTCTATAGTAAATTTTTCAAAAAATAATTTTTTACTGTCGCAAATTTTTATTGCGCCAGGCATTGCCTTTTCTATAGTAAATTATTCAAAAAATAATTTTTATTGTCGCAAATTTCAAATCCGCCAGGGATTGCCTTTTCTATAGTAAATTATTCAAAAAATAATTTTCTACTGTCGCAAATTTTAATTACGCCAGGGATTGCCTTTTCTATAGTAAATTATTCAAAAAATTATTTTTTACTGTCGCAAATTTTAAATACGCCAGGGATTGTCTTTTCTATAGTAAATTATTCAAAAAATAATTTTTTACTCTCGCAAATTTTAAATACGCCAGGGATTGCCTTTTCTATAGTAAATTATTCAAAAAATAATTTTCTATTGTCGCAAATTTTAAACATCCCAGGGATTGCCTTTTCTATAGTAAATTTCTCACAAATTAATTTCTTACTGTCGCAAATTTTAAATACGCCAGGGATTGCCTTTTCTATAGTAAATTATTCAAAAAATAATTTTTTACTGTCGCAAATTTTAAATACGCCAGGGATTGCCTTTTCTATAGTAAATTATTCAAAAAATAATTTTATACTGTCGCAAAGTTTAATTACGCCAGGGATTGCCTTTTTTATAGTAAATTATTCAAAAAATAATTTTTTACTGTCGCAAATTTTAATTGCACCAGGGATTGCCCTTTCTATAGTTAATTATTCAAAAAATAATTTTCTACTGTCGCAAATTTTAAGTGCGCCAGGGATTGCCTTTTCTATAGTAAATTATTCAAAAAATTATTTTCTACTGTCGCAAATTTTAAGTGCGCCAGGGATTGCCTTTTCTATAGTAAATTATTCAAAAAATAATTTTTTACTGTCGCAAATTTTAAGTGCGCCAGGGATTGCCTTTTCTATAGTAAATTATTCAAAAAATAATTTTTTACTGTCGCAAATTTTAATTGCGCCAGGGATTGCCTTTCCTATAGTAAATTATTCAAAAAATAATTTTTTACTGTCGCAAAATTTAATTGCGCCAGGGATTGCCTTTCTACAGTAAATTTTTCAAAAAATAATTTTTTACTGTAGCAAATTGTAATTGCGCCAGGGATTACATTTTCTATAGTAAATTTTTCAAAAAATAATTTTTTACTGTCGCAAATTTTAATTAAGCCAGGGATTGCCTTTTCTATAGTAAATTATTCAAAAAATAATTTTCTACTGTCGCAAATTTTAATTACGCCAGGGATTGCCTTTTCTATAGTAAATTATTCAAAAAATAATTTTATACTGTCGCAAATTTTAATTACGCCAGGGATTGCCTTTTCTATAGTAAATTTTGCAAAAAATAATTTTTTACTGTCGCAAATTTTAATTGCGCCAGGGATTGCCTTTTCTATAGTAAATTATTCAAAAAATAATTTTTTACTGTCGCAAATTTTAAATACGCCAGGGATTGCCTTTTCTATAGTAAATTTTTCAAAAAATAATTTTTTACTGTCGCAAATTTTAATTACGCCAGGGATTGCCTTTTCTATAGTAAATTATTCAAAAAATAATTTTTTACTCTCGCAAATTTTAAATACGCCAGGGATTGCCTTTTCTATAGTAAATTATTCAAAAAATAATTTTCTATTGTCGCAAATTTTAAATATCCCAGGGATTGCCTTTTCTATAGTAAATTTCTCACAAATTAATTTCTTACTGTCGCAAATTTTAAATACGCCAGGGATTGCCTTTTCTATAGTAAATTATTCAAAAAATAATTTTTTACTGTCGCAAATTTTAAATACGCCAGGGATTGCCTTTTCTATAGTAAATTATTCAAAAAATAATTTTATACTGTCGCAAAGTTTAATTACGCCAGGGATTGCCTTTTTTATAGTAAATTATTCAAAAAATAATTTTTTACTGTCGCAAATTTTAATTGCACCAGGGATTGCCCTTTCTATAGTTAATTATTCAAAAAATAATTTTCTACTGTCGCAAATTTTAAGTGCGCCAGGGATTGCCTTTTCTATAGTAAATTATTCAAAAAATAATTTTCTACTGTCGCAAATTTTAAGTGCGCCAGGGATTGCCTTTTCAATAGTAAATTATTCAAAAAATAATTTTTTACTGTCGCAAATTTTAAGTGCGCCAGGGATTGCCTTTTCTATAGTAAATTATTCAAAAAATAATTTTTTACTGTCGCAAATTTTAATTGCGCCAGGGATTGCCTTTCCTATAGTAAATTATTCAAAAAATAATTTTTTACTGTCGCAAAATTTAATTGCGCCAGGGATTGCCTTTCTACAGTAAATTTTTCAAAAAATAATTTTTTACTGTAGCAAATTGTAATTGCGCCAGGGATTACATTTTCTATAGTAAATTTTTCAAAAAATAATTTTTTACTGTCGCAAATTTTAATTAAGCCAGGGATTGCCTTTTCTATAGTAAATTATTCAAAAAATAATTTTCTACTGTCGCAAATTTTAATTACGCCAGGGATTGCCTTTTCTATAGTAAATTATTCAAAAAATAATTTTATACTGTCGCAAATTTTAATTACGCCAGGGATTGCCTTTTCTATAGTAAATTTTGCAAAAAATAATTTTTTACTGTCGCAAATTTTAATTGCGCCAGGGATTGCCTTTTCTATAGTAAATTATTCAAAAAATAATTTTTTACTGTCGCAAATTTTAAATACGCCAGGGATTGCCTTTTCTATAGTAAATTTTTCAAAAAATAATTTTTTACTGTCGCAAATTTTAATTACGCCAGGGATTGCCTTTTCTATAGTAAATTATTCAAAAAATAATTTTATACTGTCGCAAATTTTAATTACGCCAGGGATTGCCTTTTCTATAGAAAATTTTGCAAAAAATAATTTTTTACTGTCGCAAATTTTAATTGCGCCAAGGATTGCCTTTTCTGTAGTAAATTATTCAAAAAATAATTTTTTACTGTCGCTAATTTCAAATCCGCCAGGGATTGCCTTTTCTATAGTAAATTATTCAAAAAATAATTTTCTACTGTCGCAAATTTTAATTACGCCAGGGATTGCCTTTTCTATAGTAAATTATTCAAAAAATAATTTTTTACTGTCGCAAACTTTAAATACGCCAGGGATTGCCTCTTCTATAGTAAATTATTCAAAAAATAATTTTTTACTGTCGCAAATTTTAAATACGCCAGGGATTGCCTTTTCTATAGTAAATTATTCAAAAAATTATTTTCTACTGTCGCAAATTTTAAATATCCCAGGGATTGCCTTTTCTATAGTAAATTTCTCACAAATTAATTTCTTACTGTCGCAAATTTTAAATACGCCAGGGATTCCCTTTTCTATAGTAAATTATTCAAAAAATAATTTTTTACTGTCGCAAATTTTAAAAACGCCAGGGATTGCCTTTTCTATAGTAAATTATTCAAAAAATAATTTATACTGTCGCAAATTTTAATTACGCCAGAGATTGCCTTTTCTATAGTAAATTATTCAAAAAATAATTTTTTACTGTCGCAAATTTTAATTGCGCCAGGGATTGCCTTTTCTATAGTAAATTATTCAAAAAATAATTTTTTACTGTCGCTAATTTCAAATCCGCCAGGGATTGCCTTTTCTACAGTAAATTTTGCAAAAAATAATTTTTTACTGTTGCAAATTTTAATTGCGCCAGGGATTGCCTTTTCTACAGTAAATTTTTCACAAATTAATTTTTTACTGTCGCAAATTTTAATTACGCCAGGGATTGCCTTTTCTATAGTAAATTATTCAAAAAATAATTTTTTACTGTCGCAAATTACAAATCCACCAGGGATTGCCTTTTCTATAGTAAATTATTCAAAAAATAATTTTCTACTGTCGCAAATTTTAATTACGCCAGGGATTGCCTTTTCTATAGTAAATTATTAAAAAATAATTTTTTGCTGTCGCAAATTTTAAATACGCCAGGGATTGCCTTTTCTATAGTAAATTATTCAAAAAATAATTTTATACTGTCGCAAATTTTAATTACGCCAGGTATTGCCTTTTCTATAGTAAATTTTGCAAAAAATAATTTTTTACTGTCGCAAATTTTAATTGCTCCAGGGATTGCCTTTTTTATAGTAAATTATTCAAAAAATAATTTTCAACTGTCGCAAATTGTAATTGCGCCAGGGATTACCTCTTCTATAGTAAATTTTTCAAAAAATAATTTTTTACTGTCGCAAATTTTAATTGCGCCAGGGATTGCCTTTTCTATAGTAAATTATTCAAAAAATAATTTTCTACTGTCGCAAATTTTAATTACGCCAGGGATTGCCTTTTCTATATTAAATTATTCAAAAAATAATTTTTTACTGTCGCAAATTTTAAATACGCCAGGGATTGCCTTTTCTGTAGTAAATTATTCAAAAAATAATTTTCAACTGTCGCAAATTCTAATTACGCCAGGGATTGCCTTTTCTATAGTAAATTATTCAAAAATTAATTTTATACTGTCGCAAATTTTAAATACGCCAGGGATTGCCTTTTCTATAGTAAATTATTCAAAAAATAATTTTTTACTGTCGCAAATTTTAATTACGCCAGGGATTGCCTTTTCTATAGTAAATTATTCAAAAAATAATTTTCTACTGTCGCAAATTTTAATTACGCCAGGGATTGCCTTTTCTATAGTAAATTATTCAAAAAATAATTTTTTACTGTCGCAAATTTTAAATACGCCAGGGATTGCCTTTTCTATAGTAAATTTTTCAAAAAATAATTTTTTACTGTCGCCAATTGTAATTGCACCAGGGATTACCTTTTCTATAGTAAATTTTTCAAAAAATAATTTTTTACTGTCGCAAATTTTTATTGCGCCAGGCATTGCCTTTTCTATAGTAAATTATTCAAAAAATAATTTTTATTGTCGCAAATTTCAAATCCGCCAGGGATTGCCTTTTCTATAGTAAATTATTCAAAAAATAATTTTCTACTGTCGCAAATTTTAATTACGCCAGGGATTGCCTTTTCTATAGTAAATTATTCAAAAAATAATTTTTTACTGTCGCAAATTTTAAATACGCCAGGGATTGTCTTTTCTATAGTAAATTATTCAAAAAATAATTTTTTACTCTCGCAAATTTTAAATACGCCAGGGATTGCCTTTTCTATAGTAAATTATTCAAAAAATAATTTTCTATTGTCGCAAATTTTAAATATCCCAGGGATTGCCTTTTCTATAGTAAATTTCTCACAAATTAATTTCTTACTGTCGCAAATTTTAAATACGCCAGGGATTGCCTTTTCTATAGTAAATTATTCAAAAAATAATTTTTTATTGTCGCAAATTTTAAATACGCCAGGGATTGCCTTTTCTATAGTAAATTATTCAAAAAATAATTTTATACTGTCGCAAAGTTTAATTACGCCAGGGATTGCCTTTTCTATAGTAAATTATTCAAAAAATAATTTTTTACTGTCGCAAATTTTAATTGCACCAGGGATTGCCCTTTCTATTGTTAATTATTCAAAAAATAATTTTCTACTGTCGCAAATTTTAAGTGCGCCAGGGATTGCCTTTTCTATAGTAAATTATTCAAAAAATAATTTTCTACTGTCGCAAATTTTAAGTGCGCCAGGGATTGCCTTTTCTATAGTAAATTATTCAAAAAATAATTTTTTACTGTCGCAAATTTTAAGTGCGCCAGGGATTGCCTTTTCTATAGTAAATTATTCAAAAAATAATTTTTTACTGTCGCAAATTTTAATTGCGCCAGGGATTGCCTTTCCTATAGTAAATTATTCAAAAAATAATTTTTTACTGTCGCAAAATTTAATTGCGCCAGGGATTGCCTTTCTACAGTAAATTTTTCAAAAAATAATTTTTTACTGTAGCAAATTGTAATTGCGCCAGGGATTACATTTTCTATAGTAAATTTTTCAAAAAATAATTTTTTACTGTCGCAAATTTTAATTAAGCCAGGGATTGCCTTTTCTATAGTAAATTATTCAAAAAATAATTTTCTACTGTCGCAAATTTTAATTACGCCAGGGATTGCCTTTTCTATAGTAAATTATTCAAAAAATAATTTTATACTGTCGCAAATTTTAATTACGCCAGGGATTGCCTTTTCTATAGTAAATTTTGCAAAAAATAATTTTTTACTGTCGCAAATTTTAATTGCGCCAGGGATTGCCTTTTCTATAGTAAATTATTCAAAAAATAATTTTTTACTGTCGCAAATTTTAAATACGCCAGGGATTGCCTTTTCTATAGTAAATTTTTCAAAAAATAATTTTTTACTGTCGCAAATTTTAATTACGCCAGGGATTGCCTTTTCTATAGTAAATTATTCAAAAAATAATTTTCTAATGTCGCAAATTTTAATTACGCCAGGGATTGCCTTTTCTATAGTAAATTTTGCAAAAAATAATTTTTTACTGTCGCAAATTTTAATTGCGCCAGGGATTGCCTTTTCTATAGTAAATTATTCAAAAAATAATTTTTTACTGTCGCAAATTTCAAATCCGCCAGGGATTGCCTTTTCTATAGTAAATTATTCAAAAAATAATTTTCTACTGTCGCAAATTTTAATTACGCCAGGGATTGCCTTTTCTATAGTAAATTATTCAAAAAATAATTTTTTACTGTCGCAAATTTTAAATACGCCAGGGATTACCTTTTCTATAGTAAATTATTCAAAAAATAATTTTTTACTGTCGCAAATTTTAAATACGCCAGGGATTGCCTTTTCTATAGTAAATTATTCAAAAAATAATTTTCTACTGTCGCAAATTTTAAAAATCCCAGGAATTGCCTTTTCTATAGTAAATTTCTCATAAATTAATTTCTTACTGTCGCAAATTTTAAATACGCCAGGGATTCCCTTTTCTATAGTAAATTATTCAAAAAATAATTTTTTACTGTCGCAAATTTTAAATACGCCAGGGATTGCCTTTTCTATAGTAAATTATTCAAAAAATAATTTTATACTGCCGCAAATTTTAATTACGCCAGAGATTGCCTTTTCTATAGTAAATTATTCAAAAAATAATTTTTTACTGTCGCAAATTTTAATTGCGCCAAGGATTGCCTTTTCTATAGTAGATTATTCAAAAAATAATTTTCTACTGTCGCAAATTTTAAGTGCGCCAGGGATTGCCTTTGCTATAGTAAATTATTCAAAAAATAATTTTTTACTGTCGAAAATTTTAATTGCGCCAGGGATTGCCTTTTCTATAGTAAATTATTCAAAAAATAATTTTTTACTGTCGTAAATTTTAATTGCGCCAGGTATTGCCATTCTACAGTAAATTTTTCAAAAAATAATTTTTTACTGTCGCAAATTGTAATTGCGCCAGGGATTACCTTTTCTATAGTAAATTTTTCAAAAAATAATTTTTTACTGTCGCAAATTTTAATTACGCCAGGGATTGCCGTTTCTATAGTAAATTATTCAAAAAATAATTTTCTACTTTCGCAAATTTTAGTTACGCCAGGGATTGCCTTTTCTATAGTAAATTATTCAAAAAATAATTTTATACTGTCGCAAATTTTAATTACGCCAGGGATTGCCTTTTCTATAGTAAATTTTGCAAAAAATAATTTTTTACTGTCGCAAATTTTAATTGCGCCAGGGATTGCCTTTTCTATAGTAAATTATTCAAAAAATAATTTTTTACTGTCGCAAATTTCAAATCCGCCAGGGATTGCCTTTTCTACAGTAAATTATTCAAAAAATAATTTTCAACTGTCGCAAATTGTAATTGCGCCAGGGATTACCTTTTCTATAGTAAATTTTTCAAAAAATAATTTTTTACTGTCGCAAATTTTAATTGCGCCAGGGATTGCCTTTTCTATAGTAAATTATTCAAAAAATAATTTTCTACTGTCGCAAATTTTAATAACGCCAGGTATTGCCTTTTCTATAGTAAATTATTCAAAAAATAATTTTTTACTGTCGCAAATTTTAAGTGCGCCAGGGATTGCCTTTTCTATAGTAAATTATTCAAAAAATAATTTTCAACTGTCGCAAATTTTAATTACGCCAGGGATTGCCTTTTCTATAGTAAATTATTCAAAAAATAATTTTCTACTGTCGCAAATTTCAAATCCGCCAGGGATTGCCTTTTCTATAGTAAATTATTCAAAAAATCATTTTCTACTGTCGCAAATTTTAATTACGCCAGGGATTGCCTTTTCTATAGTAAATTATTCAAAAAATAATTTTTTACTGTCGCAAATTTTAAATACGCCAGGGATTGAATTTTCTATAGTAAATTATTCAAAAAATAAATTTTTACTGTCGCAAATTTTAAATACGCCAGGGATTGCCTTCTTTATAGTAAATTATTCAAAGAATAATTTTCTACTGTCCCAAATTTTAAATATCCCAGGGATTGCCTTTTCTATAGTAAATTTCTCACAAATTAATTTCTTACTGTCGCAAATTTTAAATACGCCAGGGATTGCCTTTTCTATAGTAAATTATTCAAAAAATAATTTTTTACTGTCGCAAATTTTAAATACGCCAGGGATTGCCTTTTCTATAGTAAATTATTCAAAAAATAATTTTATACTGTCGCAAATTTTAACTACGCCAGGGATTGCCTTTTCTATAGTAAATTATTAAAAAAATAATTTTTTACTGTCGCAATTTTTAATTGCGCCAGGGATTGCCTCTTCTATAGTAAATTATTCAAAAAATAATTTTCTACTGTCGCAAATTTTAAGTGCGCCAGGGATTGCCTTTTCTATAGTAAATTATTCAAAAAATAATTTTTTACTGTCGCAAATTTTAATTGCGCCAGGGATTGCCTTTTCTATAGTAAATTATTCAAAAAATAATTTTTTACTGTCGCAAATTTTAATTGCGCCAGATTGCCTTTCTACAGTAAATTTTTCAAAAAATAATTTTTTACTGTCGCAAATTGTAATTGCGCCAGGGATTACCTTTTCTATAGTAAATTTTTCAAAAAATAATTTTTTACTGTCGCAAATTTTAATTACGCCAGGGATTGCCTTTTCTATAGTAAATTATTCAAAAATAATTTTCTACTGTCGCAAATTTTAAATACGCCAGGGATTGCCTTTTCTATAGTAAATTATTCAAAAAATAATTTTATACTGTCGCAAATTTTAATTACGCCAGGGATTGCCTTTTCTATAGTAAATTTCGCAAAAAATAATTTTTTACTGTCGCAAATTTTAATTGCGCCAGGGATTGCCTTTTCTATAGTAAATTATTCAAAAAATAATTTTTTACTGTCGCAAATTTTAAATACGCCAGGGATTGCCTTTTCTATAGTAAATTATTCAAAAAATAATTTTATACTGTCGCAAATTTTAATTACGCCAGGGATTGCCTTTTCTATAGTAAATTATTCAAAAAATAATTTTCTACTGTCGCAAATTTTAAATATCCCAGGGATTGCCTTTTCTATAGTAAAATTCTCACAAATTAATTTTTTACTGTCGCAAATTTTAATTACGCCAGGGATTGCCTTTTCTATAGTAAATTATTCAAAAAATAATTTTCTACTGTCGCAAATTTTAATTGCGCCAGGGATTGCCTTTCTACAGTAAATTTTTCAAAAAATAATTTTTTACTGTCGCAAATTGTAATTGCGCCAGGGATTACCTTTTCTATAGTAAATTATTCAAAAAATAATTTTTTACTGTCGCAAATTGTAATTGCGCCAGGGATTACCTTTTCTATAGTAAATTTTTCAAAAAATAATTTTTTACTGTCGCAAATTTTAATTGCGCCAGGGATTGCCTTTTCTATAGTAAATTATTCAAAAAATAATTTTTTACTGTCGCAAATTTCAAATCCGCCAGGTATTGCCTTTTCTATAGTAAATTATTCAAAAAATAATTTTCTACTGTCGCAAATTTTAATTACGCCAGGGATTGCCTTTTCTATAGTAAATTATTCAAAAAATAATTTTTTACTGTCGCAAATTTTAAATACGCCAGGGATTGCCCTTTCTATAGTAAATTATTCAAAAAATAATTTTGTACTGTCGCAAATTTTAATTACGCCAGGGATTGCCTTTTCTATAGTAAATTATTCAAAAAATAATTTTTTACTGTCGCAAATTTTAATTGCGCCAGGGATTGCCTTTTCTATAGTAAATTATTCAAAAAATAATTTTCTACTGTCGCAAATTTTAAGTGCGCCAGGGATTGCCTTTTCTATAGTAAATTATTCAAAAAATAATTTTTTACTGTCGCAAATTTTAATTGCGCCAGGGATTGCCTTTTCTATAGTAAATTATTCAAAAAATAATTTTTAACTGTCGCAAATTTTAATTGCGCCAGGGATTGCCTTTCTACAGTAAATTTTTCAAAAAATAATTTTTTACTGTCGCAAATTGTAATTGCGCCAGGTATTAACTTTTCTATAGTAAATTATTCAAAAAATAATTTTATACTGTCGCAAATTTTAAATACGCCAGGGATTACCTTTTCTATAGTAAATTATTCAAAAAATAATTTTTTACTGTTGCAAATTTTAAATACGCCAGGGATTGCCTTTTCTATAGTAAATTATTCAAAAAATAATTTTTTACTGTCGCAAATTTTAAATACGCCAGGGATTGCCTTTTCTATAGTAAATTATTCAAAAAATAATTTTCTACTGTCGCAAATTTTAAATACCCCAGGGATTGCCTTTTCTATAGTAAATTTCTCACAAATTAATTTTTTACTGTCGCAAATTTTAATTACGCCAGGGATTGCCTTTTCTATAGTAAATTATTCAAAAAATAATTTTCTACTGTCGCAAATTTTAATTGCGCCAGGGATTGCCTTTCTACAGTAAATTTTTCAAAAAATAATTTTTTACTGTCGCAAATTGTAATTGCGCCAGGGATTACCTTTTCTATAATAAATTTTTCAAAATATAATTTTTTACTGCCGCAAATTTTAATTACGCCAGGGATTGCCTTTTCTATAGTAAATTATTCAAAAAATAATTTTCTACTGTCGAAAATTTTAATTACGCCAGGGATTGCCTTTTCTATAGTAAATTATTCAAAAAATAATTTTTTACTGTCCCAAATTTTAAATACGCCAGGGATTGCCTTTTCTATAGTAAATTTTTCAAAAAATAATTTTTTACTGTCGCAAATTGTAATTGCGCCAGGGATTACCTTTTCTATAGTAAATTATTCAAAAAATAATTTTTTACTGTCGCAAATTTTAAATACGCCAGGGATTGCATTTTCTATAGTAAATTAATCAAAAAATAATTTTCAACTGTCGCAAATTTTAATTACGCCAGGGATTGCCTTTTCTTTAGTAAATTATTCAAAAAATAATTTTATACTGTCGCAAATTTTAATTACGCCAGGGATTGCCTTTTCTATAGTAAATTATTCAAAAAATAATTTTTTACTTTCGCAAATTTTAAATCGCCAGGGATTGCCTTTTCTATAGTAAATTTTTCAAAAAATAATTTTTTACTGTCGCAAATTGTAATTGCACCACGGATTACCTTTTCTATAGTAAATTTTTCAAAAAATAATTTTTCACTGTCGCAAATTTTAATTGCGCCAGGGATTGCCTTTTCTATAGTAAATTATTCAAAAAATAATTTTTTACTGTCGCAAATTTCAAATCCGCCAGGGATTACCTTTTCTATAGTAAATTATTCAAAAAATAATTTTCTACTGTCGCAAATTTTAATTACGCCAGGGATTGCCTTTTCTATAGTAAATTATTCAAAAAATAATTTTTTACTGTCGCAAATTTTAAATACGCCAGGGATTGCCTTTTCTATAGTAAATTATTCAAAAAATAATTTTTTACTGTCGCAAATTTTAAATACGCCAGGGATTGTCTTTTCTATAGTAAATTATTCAAAAAATAATTTTCAACTGTCGCAAATTTTAAATATCCCAGGGATTGCCTTTTCTATAGTAAATTTCTCACAAATTAATTTCTTACTGTCGCAAATTTTAAATACGCCAGGGATTGCCTTTTCTATACTAAATTATTCAAAAAATAATTTTTTACTGTCGCAAATTTTAAATACGCCAGGGATTGCCTTTTCTATAGTAAATTATTCAAAAAATAATTTTATACTGTCGCAAATATTAATTACGCCAGGGATTGCCTTTTCTATAGTAAATTATTCAAAAAATAATTTTTTACTGTCGCAAATTTTAATTGCGCCAAGGATTGCCTTTTCTATAGTAAAGTATTCAAAAAATAATTTTCTACTGTCGCAAATTTTAAGTGCGCCAGGGATTGCCTTTTCTATAGTAAATTATTCAAAAAATAATTTTCTACTGTCGCAAATTTTAATTGCGCCAGGGATTGCCTTTTCTGTAGTAAATTATTCAAAAAATAATTTTTTACTGTCGCAAATTTGAAATCCGCCAGGGATTGCCTTTTCTATAGTAAATTATTCAAAAAATAATTTTCTACTGTCGCAAATTTTAATTACGCCAGGGATTGCCTTTTCTATAGTAAATTATTCAAAAAATAATTTTTTACTGTCGCAAATTTTAAATACGCCAGGGATTGCCTTTTCTATAGTAAATTATTCAAAAAATAATTTTTTACTGTCGCAAATTTTAAATACGCCAGGGATTGCCGTTCCTATAGTAAATTATTCAAAAAATAATTTTCTACTGTCGCAAATTTTAAATATCCCAGGGATTACCTTTTCTATAGTAAATTTCTCACAAATTAATTTCTTACTGTCGCAAATTTTAAATACGCCAGGGATTGCCTTTTCTATAGTAAATTATTCAAAAAATAATTTTTTACTGTCGCAAATTTTAAATACGCCAGGGATTGCCTTTTCTATAGTAAATTATTCAAAAAATAATTTTATACTGTCGCAAATTTTAATTACGCCAGGGATTGCCTTTTCTATAGTAAATTATTCAAAAAATAATTTTTTACTGTCGCAAATTTTAATTGCGCCAGGGATTGCCTTTTCTATAGTAAATTATTCAAAAAATAATTTTCTACTGTCGCAAATTTTAAGTGCGCCAGGGATTGCCTTTTCTATAGTAAATTATTCAAAAAATAATTTTTTACTGTCGCAAATTTTAATTGCGCCAGGGATTGCCTTTTCTATAGTAAATTATTCAAAAAATAATTTTTAACTGTCGCAAATTTTAATTGCGCCAGGGATTGCCTTTCTACAGTAAATTTTTCAAAAAATAATTTTTTACTGTCGCAAATTGTAATTGCGCCAGGGATTAACTTTTCTATAGTAAATTTTTCAAAAAATAATTTTTTACTGTCGCAAATTTTAATTACGCCAGGGATTGCCTTTTCTATAGTAAATTATTCAAAAAATAATTTTCTACTGTCGCAAATTTTAATTACGCCAGGGATTGCCTTTTCTATAGTAAATTATTCAAAAAATAATTTTATACTGTCGCAAATTTTAAATACGCCAGGGATTACCTTTTCTATAGTAAATTATTCAAAAAATAATTTTTTACTGTTGCAAATTTTAAATACGCCAGGGATTGCCTTTTCTATAGTAAATTATTCAAAAAATAATTTTTTACTGTCGCAAATTTTAAATACGCCAGGGATTGCCTTTTCTATAGTAAATTATTCAAAAAATAATTTTCTACTGTCGCAAATTTTAAATACCCCAGGGATTGCCTTTTCTATAGTAAATTTCTCACAAATTAATTTTTTACTGTCGCAAATTTTAATTACGCCAGGGATTGCCTTTTCTATAGTAAATTATTCAAAAAATAATTTTCTACTGTCGCAAATTTTAATTGCGCCAGGGATTGCCTTTCTACAGTAAATTTTTCAAAAAATAATTTTTTACTGTCGCAAATTGTAATTGCGCCAGGGATTACCTTTTCTATAGTAAATTTTTCAAAATATAATTTTTTACTGCCGCAAATTTTAATTACGCCAGGGATTGCCTTTTCTATAGTAAATTATTCAAAAAATAATTTTCTACTGTCGAAAATTTTAATTACGCCAGGGATTGCCTTTTCTATAGTAAATTATTCAAAAAATAATTTTTTACTGTCCCAAATTTTAAATACGCCAGGGATTGCCTTTTCTATAGTAAATTTTTCAAAAAATAATTTTTTACTGTCGCAAATTGTAATTGCGCCAGGGATTACCTTTTCTATAGTAAATTATTCAAAAAATAATTTTTTACTGTCGCAAATTTTAAATACGCCAGGGATTGCATTTTCTATAGTAAATTAATCAAAAAATAATTTTCAACTGTCGCAAATTTTAATTACGCCAGGGATTGCCTTTTCTTTAGTAAATTATTCAAAAAATAATTTTATACTGTCGCAAATTTTAATTACGCCAGGGATTGCCTTTTCTATAGTAAATTATTCAAAAAATAATTTTTTACTTTCGCAAATTTTAAATCGCCAGGGATTGCCTTTTCTATAGTAAATTTTTCAAAAAATAATTTTTTACTGTCGCAAATTGTAATTGCACCACGGATTACCTTTTCTATAGTAAATTTTTCAAAAAATAATTTTTTACTGTCGCAAATTTTAATTGCGCCAGGGATTGCCTTTTCTATAGTAAATTATTCAAAAAATAATTTTTTACTGTCGCAAATTTCAAATCCGCCAGGGATTACCTTTTCTATAGTAAATTATTCAAAAAATAATTTTCTACTGTCGCAAATTTTAATTACGCCAGGGATTGCCTTTTCTATAGTAAATTATTCAAAAAATAATTTTTTACTGTCGCAAATTTTAAATACGCCAGGGATTGCCTTTTCTATAGTAAATTATTCAAAAAATAATTTTTTACTGTCGCAAATATTAAATACGGCAGGGATTGTCTTTTCTATAGTAAATTATTCAAAAAATAATTTTAACTGTCGCAAATTTTAAATATCCCAGGGATTGCCTTTTCTATAGTAAATTTCTCACAAATTAATTTCTTACTGTCGCAAATTTTAAATACGCCAGGGATTGCCTTTTCTATACTAAATTATTCAAAAAATAATTTTTTACTGTCGCAAATTTTAAATACGCCAGGGATTGCCTTTTCTATAGTAAATTATTCAAAAAATAATTTTATACTGTCGCAAATTTTAATTACGCCAGGGATTGCCTTTTCTATAGTAAATTATTCAAAAAATAATTTTTTACTGTCGCAAATATTAATTGCGCCAAGGATTGCCTTTTCTATAGTAAAGTATTCAAAAAATAATTTTCTACTGTCGCAAATTTTAAGTGCGCCAGGGATTGCCTTTTCTATAGTAAATTATTCAAAAAATAATTTTCTACTGTCGCAAATTTTAATTGCGCCAGGGATTGCCTTTTCTGTAGTAAATTATTCAAAAAATAATTTTTTACTGTCGCAAATTTGAAATCCGCCAGGGATTGCCTTTTCTATAGTAAATTATTCAAAAAATAATTTTCTACTGTCGCAAATTTTAATTACGCCAGGGATTGCCTTTTCTATAGTAAATTATTCAAAAAATAATTTTTTACTGTCGCAAATTTTAAATACGCCAGGGATTGCCTTTTCTATAGTAAATTATTCAAAAAATAATTTTTTACTGTCGCAAATTTTAAATACGCCAGGGATTGCCTTTTCTATAGTAAATTATTCAAAAAATAATTTTCTACTGTCGCAAATTTTAAATATCCCAGTGATTGCCTTTTCTATAGTAAATTATTCAAAAAATAATTTTATACTGTCGCAAATTTTAAATATCCCAGGGATTGCCTTTTCTATAGTAAATTTCTCACAAATTAATTTCTTACTGTCGCAAATTTTAAATACGCCAGGGATTGCCTTTTCTATAGTAAATTATTCAAAAAATAATTTTTTACTGTCGCAAATTTCAAATCCGCCAGGGATTGCCTTTTCTATAGTAAATTATTCAAAAAATAATTTTCTACTGTCGCAAATTTTAAATACGCCAGGGATTGCCTTTTCTATAGTAAATTATTCAAAAAATAATTTTATACTGTCGCAAATTTTAATTACGCCAGGTATTGCCTTTTCTATAGTAAATTTTGCAAAAAATAATTTTTTACTGTCGCAAATTATTTTAATTGCTCCAGGGATTGCCTTTTCTATAGTAAAATTATTCAAAAATAATTTTCAACTGTCGCAAATTGTAATTGCGCCAGGGATTACCTTTTCTATAGTAAATTTTTCAAAAAATAATTTTTTACTGTCGCAAATTTTAATTACGCCAGGGATTGCCTTTTCTATAGTAAATTATTCAAAAAATAATTTTTTACTGTCGCAAATTTTAAATACGCCAAGAATTGCCTTTTCTATAGTAAATTATTCAAAAAATAATTTTCAACTGTCGCAAATTTTAATTACGCCAGGGATTGCCTTTTCTATAGTAAATTATTCAAAAATTAATTTTATATTGTCGCAAATTTTAAATACGCCAGGGATTGCCTTTTCTATAGTAAATTATTCAAAAAATAATTTTTTACTGTCGCAAATTTTAATTACGCCAGGGATTGCCTTTTCTATAGTAAATTATTCAAAAAATAATTTTCTACTGTCGCAAATTTTAATTACGCCAGGGATTGCCTTTTCTATAGTAAATTATTCAAAAAATAATTTTTTACTGTCGCAAATTTTAAATACGCCAGGGATTGCCTTTTCTATAGTAAATTTTCAAAAAATAATTTTTTACTGTCGCAAATTGTAATTGCACCAGGGATCACCTTTTCTATAGTAAATTTTTCAAAAAATAATTTTTTACTGTCGCAAATTTTAATTGCGCCAAGGATTGCCTTTTCTATAGTAAATTATTCAAAAAATAATTTTTTACTGTCGCAAATTTCAAATCCGCCAGGGATTGCCTTTTCTATAGTAAATTATTCAAAAAATAATTTTTCTACTCTCGCAAATTTTAATTACGCCAGGGATTGCCTTTTCTATAGTAAATTATTCAAAAAAATAATTTTTTACTGTCGCAAATTTTAAATACGCCAGGGATTGTCTTTTCTATAGTAAATTATTCAAAAATTAATTTTTTACTGTCGCAAATTTTAAATACGCCAGGGATTGCCTTTTCTGTAGTAAATTATTCAAAAAATAATTTTCTACTGTCGCAAATTTTAAATATCCCAGGGATTGCCTTTTCTATAGTAAATTTCTCACAAATTAATTTCTTACTGTCGCAAATTTTAAATACGCCAGGGATTGCCTTTTCTATAGTAAATTATTCAAAAAATAATTTTTTACTGTCGCAAATTTTAAATACTCCAGGGATTGCCTTTTCTATAGTAAATTATTCAAAAAATAATTTTATACTGTCGCAAATTTTAATTACGACAGGGATTGCCTTTTCTATAGTAAATTATTCAAAAAATAATTTTTACTGTCGCAAATTTTAATTGCGCCAGGGATTGCCTTTTCTATAGTAAATTATTCAAAAAATAATTTTCTACTGTCGCAAATTTTAAGTGCGCCAGGGATTGCATAGTAAATTATTCAAAAAATAATTTTCTACTGTCGCAAATTTTAAGTGCGCCAGGGATTGCCTTTTCTATAGTAAATTATTCAAAAAATAATTTTTTACTGTCGCAAATTTTAAGTGCGCCAGGGATTGCCTTTTCTATAGTAAATTATTCAAAAAATAATTTTTTACTGTCGCAAATTTTAATTGCGCCAGGGATTGCCTTTCTACAGTAAATTTTTCAAAAAATAATTTTTTACTGTCGCAAATTGTAATTGCGCCAGGGATTACCTTTTCTATAGTAAATTTTTCAAAAAATAATTTTTAACTGTCGCAAATTTTAAGTACGCCAGGGATTGCCTTTTCTATAGTAAATTATTCAAAAAATAATTTTCTACTTTCGCAAATTTAATTACGCCAGGGATTGCCTTTTCTATAGTAAATTATTCAAAAAATAATTTTATACTGTCGCAAATTTTAATTACGCCAGGTATTGCCTTTTCTATAGTAAATTATTCAAAAAATAATTTTCTCCTGTCGCAAATTTTAATTACGCCAGGGATTGCCTTTTCTATAGTAAATTTAGCAAAAAATAATTTTTTACTGTCGCAAATTTTAAATACGCCAGGGATTGCCGTTTCTATAGTAAATTATTCAAAAAATAATTTTTTACTGTCGCAAATTTTAAATACGCCAGGGATTGCCTTTTCTATAGTAAATTATTCAAAAAATAATTTTCTACTGTCGCAAATTTTAAATATCCCAGGGATTGCCTTTTCTATAGTAAATTTCTCACAAATTAATTTCTTACTGTCGCAAATTTTAAATACGCCAGGGATTCCCTTTTCTATAGTAAATTATTCAAAAAATAATTTTTTACTGTCGCAAATTTTAAATACGCCAGGGATTGCTTTTTCTATAGTAAATTATTCAAAAAATAATTTTATACTGTCGCAAATTTTAATTACGCCAGAGATTGCCTTTTCCATAGTAAATTATTCAAAAAATAATTTTTTACTGTCGCAAATTTTAATTGCGCCAGGGATTGCCTTTTCTATAGTAAATTATTCAAAAAATAATTTTCTACTGTCGCAAATTTTAAGTGCGCCTGGGATTGCCTTTTCTATAGTAAATTATTCAAAAAATAATTTTTTACTGTCGCAAATTTTAATTGCGCCAGGGATTGCCTTTTCTATAGTAAATTATTCAAAAAATAATTTTTTACTGTCGTAAATTTTAATTGCGCCAGGGATTGCCTTTCTACAGTAAATTTTTCAAAAAATAATTTTTTACTGTCGCAAATTGTAATTGCGCCAGGGATTACCTTTTCTATAGTAAATTTTTCAAAAAATAATTTTTTACTGTCGCAAATTTTAATTACGCCAGGGATTGCCGTTTCTATAGTAAATTATTCAAAAAATAATTTCCTACTGTCGAAAATTTTAATTACGCCAGGGATTGCCTTTTCTATAGTAAATTATTCAAAAAATAATTTTATACTGTCGCAAATTTTAATTACGCCAGGGATTGCCTTTTCTATAGTAAATTTTGCAAAAAATAATTTTTTACTGTCGCAAATTTTAATTGCGCCAGGGATTGCCTTTTCTATAGTAAATTATTCAAAAAATAATTTTTTACTGTGGAAATTTCAAATCCGCCAGGGATTGCCTTTTCTACAGTAAATTTTGCAAAAAATAATTTTTTACTGTTGCAAATTTTAATTACACCAAGGATTGCCTTTTCTACAGTAAATTTTTCACAAATTAATTTTTTACTGTCGCAAATTTTAATTACGCCAGGGATTGCCTTTTCTATAGTAAATTATTCAAAAAATAATTTTTTACTGTCGAAAATTTCAAATCCGCCAGGAATTGCCTTTTCTATGGTAAATTATTCAAAAAATAATTTTCTACTGTCGCAAATTTTAATTACGCCAGGGATTGCCTTTTCTATAGTAAGTTATTCAAAAAATAATTTTTTACTGTCGCAAATTTTAAATACGCCAGGGATTGCCTTTTCTATAGTAAATTATTCAAAAAATAATTTTATACTGTCGCAAATTTTAATTACGCCAGGGATTGCCTTTTCTATAGTAAATTTTGCAAAAAATAATTTTTTACTGTCACAAATTTTAATTGCGCCAGGGATTGCCTTTTTATAGTAAATTATTCAAAAAATAATTTTCAACTGTCGCAAATTGTAATTGCGCCAGGGATTACCTTTTCTATAGTAAATTTTTCAAAAAATAATTTTTTACTGTCGCAAATTTTAAGTGCGCCAGGGATTGCCTTTTCTATAGTAAATTATTCAAAAAATAATTTTCTACTGTCGCAAATTTTAATTACGCCAGGTATTGCCTTTTCTATAGTAAATTATTCAAAAAATAATTTTTTACTGTCGCAAATTTTAAGTGCGCCAGGGATTGCCTTTTCTATAGTAAATTATTCAAAAAATAATTTTCAACTGTCGCAAATTTTAATTACGCCAGGGATTGCCTTTTCTATAGTAAATTATTCAAAAAATAACTTTCTACTGTCGCAAATTTCAAATCCGCCAGGGATTGCCTTTTCTATAGTAAATTATTCAAAAAATAATTTTCTACTGTCGCAAATTTTAATTACGCCAGGGATTGCCTTTTCTATAGTAAATTATTCAAAAAATAATTTTTTACTGTCGCAAATTTTAAATACGCCAGGGATTGCCTTTTCTATAGTAAATTATTCAAAAAATAAATTTTTACTGTCGCAAATTTTAAATACGCCAGGGATTTCCTTCTTTATAGTAAATTATTCAAAAAATAATTTTCTACTGTCGCAAATTTTAAATATCCCAGGGATTGCCTTTTCTATAGTAAATTTCTCACAAATTAATTTCTTACTGTCGCAAATTTTAAATACGCTAGGGATTGCCTTTTCTATAGTAAATTATTCAAAAAATAATTTTTTACTGTCGCAAATTTTAAATACGCCAGGGATTCCCTTTTCTATAGTAAATTATTCAAAAAATAATTTTTTACTGTCGCAAATTTTAAATACGCCAGGGATTGCCTTTTCTATAGTAAATTATTCAAAAAATAATTTTCTACTGTCGCAAATTTTAATTACGCCAGGGATTGCCTTTTCTATAGTAAATTATTCAAAAAATAATTTTCAACTGTCGCAAATTGTAATTGCGCCAGGGATTACCTTTTCTATAGTAAATTTTTCAAAAAATAATTTTTTACTGTCGCAAATTTTAATTACGCCAGGGATTGCCTTTTCTATAGTAAATTATTCAAAAAATAATTTTCTACTTTCGCAAATTTTAATTACGCCAGGGATTGCCTTTTCTATAGTAAATTATTCAAAAAATAATTTTATACTGTCGCAAATTTTAATTACGCCAGGGATTGCCTTTTCTATAGTAAATTTCGCAAAAAATAATTTTTTACTGTCGCAAATTTTAATTGCGCCAGGAATTGCCTTTTCTATAGTAAATTATTCAAAAAATAATTTTTTACTGTCGCAAATTTTAAATACGCCAGGGATTGCCTTTTCTATAGTAAATTATTCAAAAAATAATTTTTTACTGTCGCAAATTTTAAATACGCCAGGGATTGCCTTTTCTATAGTAAATTATTCAAAAAATAATTTTCTACTGTCACAAATTTTAAATATCCCAGGGATTGCCTTTTCTATAGTAAATTTCTCACAAATTAATTTTTTACTGTCGCAAATTTTAATTACGCCAGGGATTGCCTTTTCTATAGTAAATTATTCAAAAAATAATTTTCTACTGTCGCAAATTTTAATTGCGCCAGGGATTGCCTTTCTACAGTAAATTTTTCAAAAAATAATTTTTTACTGTCGCAAATTGTAATTGCGCCAGGGATTACCTTTTCTATAGTAAATTTTTCAAAACATAATTTTTTACTGCCGCAAATTTTAATTACGCCAGGGATTGCCTTTTCTATAGTAAATTATTCAAAAAATAATTTTCTACTGTCGAAAATTTTAATTACGCCAGGGATTGCCTTTTCTATAGTAAATTATTCAAAAAATAATTTTTTACTGTCGCAAATTTTAAATACGCCAGAGATTGCCTTTTCTATAGAAAATTTTTCAAAAAATAATTTTTTACTGTCGCAAATTGTAATTGCGCCAGGGATTACCTTTTCTATAGTAAATTTTTAAAAAAATAATTTTTTACTGTCGCAAATTTTAATTGCGCCAGGGATTGCCTTTTCTATAGTAAATTATTCAAAAAATAATTTTTTACTGTCGCAAATTTCAAATCCGCCAGGGATTGCCTTTTCTATAGTAAATTATTCAAAAAATAATTTTCTACTGCCGCAAATTTTAATTACGCCAGGGATTGCCTTTTCTATAGTAAATTATTCAAAAAATAATTTTTTACTGTCGCAAATTTTAAATACGCCAGGGATTGCCCTTTCTATAGTAAATTATTCAAAAAATAATTTTATACTGTCGCAAATTTTAATTACGCCAGGGATTGCCTTTTCTATAGTAAATTTTGCAAAAAATAATTTTTTACTGTCGCAAATTTTAATTGCGCCAGGGATTGCCTTTTCTATAGTAAATTATTCAAAAAATAATTTTCAACTGTCGCAAATTGTAATTGCGCCAGGGATTACCTTTTCTATAGTAAATTTTTCAAAAAATAATTTTTTACTGTCGCAAATTTTAATTGCGCCAGGGATTGCCTTTTCTATAGTAAATTATTCAAAAAATAATTTTCTACTGTCGCAAATTTTAATTACGCCAGGGATTGCCTTTTCTATAGTAAATTATTCAAAAAATAATTTTTTACTGTCGCAAATTTTAAGTGCGCCAGGGATTGCCTTTTCTATAGTAAATTATTCAAAAAATAATTTTCAACTGTCGCAAATTTTAATTACGCCAGGGATTGCCTTTTCTATAGTTAATTATTCAAAAAATAATTTTCTACTGTCGCAAATTTCAAATCCGCCTGGGATTGCCTTTTCTATAGTAAATTATTCAAAAAATAATTTTCTACTGTCGCAAACTTTAATTACGCCGGGGATTGCCTTTTCTATAGTAAATTATTCAAAAAATAATTTTTTACTGTCGCAAATTTTAAATACGCCAGGGATTGCCTTTTCTATAGTAAATTATTCAAAAAATAATTTTTTACTGTCGCAAATTTTAAATACGCCAGGGATTGCCGTTTCTATAGTAAATTATTCAAAAAATAATTTTCTACTGTCGCAAATTTTAAATATCCCAGGGATTACCTTTTCTATAGTAAATTTCTCACAAATTAATTTCTTACTGTCGCAAATTTTAAATACGCCAGGGATTGCCTTTTCTATAGTAAATTATTCAAAAAATAATTTTTTACTGTCGCAAATTTTAAATACGCCAGGGATTGCCTTTTCTATAGTAAATTATTCAAAAAATAATTTTATACTGTCGCAAATTTTAATTACGCCAGGGATTCCCTTTTCTATAGTAAATTATTCAAAAAATAATTTTTTACTGTCGCAGATTTTAATTGCGCCAGGGATTGCCTTTTCTATAGTAAATTATTCAAAAAATAATTTTCTACTGTCGCAAATTTTAAGTGCGCCAGGGATTGCCTTTTCTATAGTAAATTATTCAAAAAATAATTTTTTACTGTCGCAAATTTTAATTGCGCCAGGGATTGCCTTTCTACAGTAAATTTTTCAAAAAATAATTTTTTACTATCGCAAATTGTAATTGCGCCAGGGATTACCTTTTCTATAGTAAATTTTGCAAAAAATAATTTTTTACTGTCGCAAATTTTAATTACGCCTGGGATTGCCTTTTCTATAGTAAATTATTCAAAAAATAATTTTCTACTGTCGCAAATTTTAATTACGCCAGGGATTGCCTTTTCTATAGTAAATTATTCAAAAAATAATTTTATACTCTCGCAAATTTTAAATACGCCAGGAATTGCCCTTTCTATAGTAAATTTTGCAAAAAATAATTTTTTACTGTCGCAAATTTTAATTGCGCCAGGGATTGCCTTTTCTATAGTAAATTATTCAAAAAATAATTTTATACTGTCGCAAATTTTCACTGCGCCAGGGATTGCCTTTTCTATAGTAAATTATTCAAAAAATAATTTTATACTGGCGCAAATTTTAATTACGCCAGGGATTGCCTTTTTTATAGTAAATTTCTCACAAATTAATTTTTTACTGTCGCAAATTTTAATTACGCCAGGGATTGCCTTTTCTATAGTAAATTATTCAAAAAATAATTTTCTACTTTCGCAAATTTTAATTGCGCCAGGGATTGCCTTTCTAGAGTAAATTTTTCAAAAAATAATTTTTTACTGTCGCAAATTGTAATTGCGCCAGGGATTACCTTTTCTATAGTAAATTTTTCAAAATATAATTTTTTACTGCCGCAAATTTTAATTACGCTAGGGATTGCCTTTTATATAGTAAATTATTCAAAAAATAATTTTCTACTTTCGAAAATTTTAATTACGCCAGGGATTGCCTTTTCTATAGTAAATTGTTCAAAAAATAATTTTTTACTCTCGCAAATTTTAAATACGCCAGGGATTGCCTTTTCTATAGTAAATTTTTCAAAAAATAATTTTTTACTGTCGCAAATTGAAATTGCGCCAGGGATTACCTTTTCTATAGTAAATTTTTCAAAAAATAATTTTTTACTGTCGCAAATTTTAATTGCGCCAGGGATTGCCATTTCTATAGTAAATTATTCAAAAAATAATTTTTTACTGTCGCAAATTTCAAATCCGCCAGGGATTGCCTTTTCTATAGTAAATTATTCAAAAAATAATTTTCTACTGTCGCAAATTTTAATTACGCCAGGGATTGCCTTTTCTATAGTAAATTATTCAAAAAATAATTTTTTACTGTCGCAAATTTTAAATACGCCAGGGATTGAATTTTCTATAGTAAATTATTCAAAAAATAATTTTTTACTGTCGCAAATTTTAAATACGCCAGGGATTGCCTTTTCTATAGTAAATTATTCAAAAAATAATTTTCTACTGTCGCAAATTGTAATTGCGCCAGGGATTGCCTTTTCTATAGTAAATTTCTCACAAATTAATTTCTTACTGTCGCAAATTTTAAATACGCCAGGGATTGCCTTTTCTATAGTAAATTATTCAAAAAAATAATATTTTACTGTCGCAAATTTTATATACGCCAGGGATTGCCTTTTCTATAGTAAATTATTCAAAAAATAATTTTATACTGTCGCAGATTTTAATTACGTCAGGGATTGCCTTTTCTATAGTAAATTATTCAAAAAATAATTTTTTACTGTCGCAAATTTTAATTGCGCCAAGGATTGCCTTTTATATAGTAAATTATTCAAAAAATAATTTTCTACTGTCGCAAATTTTAAGTGCGCCAGGGATTGCCTTTTCTATAGTAAATTATTCAAAAAATAATTTTTTACTGTCGCAAATTTTAATTGCGCCAGGGATTGCCTTTTCTATAGTAAATTATTCAAAAAATAATTTTTTACTGTCGCAAATTTTAATTGCGCCAGGGATTGCCTTTCTACAGTAAATTTTTCAAAAAATAATTTTTTACTGTCGCAAATTGTAATTGCGCCAGGGATTACCTTTTCTATAGTAAATTTTTCAAAAAATAATTTTTTACTGTCGCAAATTGTAATTGCGCCAGGGATTGCCTTTTCTATAGTAAATTATTCAAAAAATAATTTTCTACTGTCGCAAATTTTAATTACGCCAGGGATTGCCTTTTCCATAGTAAATTATTCAAAAAATAATTTTTTACTGTCGCAAATTTTAAATACGCCAGGGATTGCCTTTTCTATAGTAAATTATTCAAAAAATAATTTTTTACTGTCGCAAATTTTAAATACGCCAGGGATTGCCTTATCTATAGTAAATTATTCAAAAAATAATTTTCTACTGTCGCAAATTTTAAATATCCCAGGGATTGCCTTTTCTATAGTAAATTTTTCAAAAAATAATTTTTTACTGTCGCAAATTGTAATTGCGCCAGGGGTTACCTTTTCTATAGTAAATTTTTAAAAAAATAATTTTTTACTGTCGCAAATTTTAATTACGCCAGGGATTGCCTTTTCTATAGTAAATTATTCAAAAAATAATTTTCAAGTGTCGCAAATTTCAAATCCGCCAGGGATTGCCTTTTCTATAGTAAATTATTCAAAAAATAATTTTCTACTGTCGCAAATTTTAATTACGCCAGGGATTGCCTTTTCTATAGTAAATTATTCAAAAAATAATTTTCAACTGTCGCAAATTGTAATTGCGCCAGGGATTACCTTTTCTATAGTAAATTTTTCAAAAAATAATTTTCTACTCTCGCAAATTTTAATTACGCCAGGGATTGCCTTTTCTATAGTAAATTATTCAAAAAATAATTTTTTACTGTCGCAAATTTTAAGTGCGCCAGGGATTGCCTTTTCTATAGTAAATTATTCAAAAAATAATTTTCAACTGTCGCAAATTTTAATTACGCCAGGGATTGCCTTTTCTATAGTAAATTATTCAAAAAATAATTTTCTACTGTCGCAAATTTCAAATCCGCCTGGGATTGCCTTTTCTATAGTAAATTATTCAAAAAATAATTTTCTACTGTCGCAAATTTTAATTACGCCGGGGATTGCCTTTTCTATAGTAAATTATTCAAAAAATAATTTTTTATTGTCGCAAATTTTAAATACGCCAGGGATTGCCTTTTCTATAGTAAATTATTCAAAGAATAATTTTTTACTGTCGCAAATTTTAAATACGCCAGGGATTGCCGTTTCTATAGTAAATTATTCAAAAAATAATTTTCTACTGTCGCAAATTTTAAATATCCCAGGGATTACCTTTTCTATAGTAAATTTCTCACAAATTAATTTCTTACTGTCGCAAATTTTAAATACGCCAGGGATTGCCTTTTCTATAGTAAATTATTCAAAAAATAATTTTTTACTGTCGCAAATTTTAAATACGCCAGGGATTGCCTTTTCTATAGTAAATTATTCAAAACATAATTTTATACTGTCGCAAATTTTAATTACGCCAGGGATTGCCTTTTCTATAGTAAATTATTCAAAAAATAATTTTTTACTGTCGCAGATTTTAATTGCGCCAGGGATTGCCTTTTCTATAGTAAATTATTCAAAAAATAATTTTCTACTGTCGCAAATTTTAAGTGCGCCAGGGATTGCCTTTTCTATAGTAAATTATTCAAAAAATAATTTTTTACTGTCGCAAATTTTAATTGCGCCAGGGATTGCCTTTTCTATAGTAAATTATTCAAAAAATAATTTTTTACTGTCGCAAATTTTAATTGCGCCAGGGATTGCCTTTCTACAGTAAATTTTTCAAAAATAATTTTTTACTGTCGCAAATTGTAATTGCGCCAGGGATTACTTTTTCTATAGTAAATTTTGCAAAAAATAATTTTTTACTGTCGCAAATTTTAACTACGCCAGGGATTGCCTTTTCTATAGTAAATTATTCAAAAAATAATTTTCTACTGTCGCAAATTTTAATTACGCCAGGGATTGCCTTTTCTATAGTAAATTATTCAAAAAATAATTTTATACTCTCGCAAATTTTAAATACGCCAGGAATTGCCTTTTCTATAGTAAATTTTGCAAAAAATAATTTTTTACTGTCACAAATTTTAATTGCGCCAGGGATTGCCTTTTCTATAGTAAATTATTCAAAAAATAATTTTTTACTGTCGCAAATTTTAAATACGCCAGGGATTGCCTTTTCTATAGTAAATTATTCAAAAAATAATTTTTTACTGTCGCAAATTTTAAATACGCCAGGGATTGCCTTTTCTATAGTAAATTATTCAAAAAATAATTTTCTACTGTCGCAAATTTTAAATATCCCAGGGATTGCCTTTTCTATAGTAAATTTCTCACAAATTGATTTTTACTGTCGCAAATTTTAATTACGCCAGGGATTGCCTTTTCTATAGTAAATTATTCAAAAAATAATTTTCTACTTTCGCAAATTTTAATTGCGCCAGGGATTGCCTTTCTACATTAAATTTTTCAAAAAATAATTTTTTACTGTCGCAAATTGTAATTGCGCCAGGGATTACCTTTTCTATAGTAAATTTTTCAAAACATAATTTTTTACTGCCGCAAATTTTAATATCGCTAGGGATTGCCTTTTCTATAGTAAATTATTCAAAAAATAATTTTCTACTGTCGAAAATTTTAATTACGCCAGGGATTGCCTTTTCTATAGTAAATTGTTCAAAAAATAATTTTTTACTCTCGCAAATTTTAAATACGCCAGGGATTGCCTTTTTTATAATAAATTTTTCAAAAAATAATTTTTTACTGTCGCAAATGGAAATTGCGCCATGGATTACCTTTTCTATAGTAAATTTTTCAAAAAATAATTTTTTACTGTCGCAAATTTTAATTGCGCCAGGGATTGCCATTTCTATAGTAAATTATTCAAAAAATAATTTTTTACTGTCGCAAATTTCAAATCCGCCAGGGATTGCCTTTTCTATAGTAAATTATTCAAGAAATAATTTTCTACTGTCGCAAATTTTAATTACGCCAGGGATTGCCTTTTCTATAGTAAATTATTCAAAAAATAATTTTTTACTGTCGCAAATTTTAAATACGCCAGGGATTGAATTTTCTATAGTAAATTATTCAAAAAATAATTTTTTACTGTCGCAAATTTTAAATACGTCAGGAATTGCCTTTTCTATAGTAAATTATTCAAAAAATAATTTTCTACTGTCGCAAATTGTAATTGCGCCATCGATTGCCTTTTCTATAGTAAATTTCTCACAAATTAATTTCTTACTGTCGCAAAATTTAAATACGCCAGGGATTGCCTTTTCTATAGTAAATTATTCAAAAAAATAATTTTTTACTGTCGCAAATTTTATATACGCCAGGGATTGCCTTTTTTTTGTAAATTATTCAAAAAATAATTTTATACTGTCGCAAATTTTAATTACGTCAGGGATTGCCTTTTCTATAGTAAATTATTCAAAAAATAATTTTTTACTGTCGCAAATTTTAATTGCGCCAAGGATTGCCTTTTATATAGTAAATTTTTCAAAAAATAATTTTCTACTGTCGCAAATTTTAAGTGCGCCAGGGATTGCCTTTTCTATAGTAAATTATTCAAAAAATAATTTTTACTGTCGCAAATTTTAATTGCGCCAGGGATTGCCTTTTCTATAGTAAATTATTCAAAAAATAATTTTTTACTGTCGCAAATTTTAATTGCGCCAGGGATTGCCTTTCTACAGTAAATTTTTCAAAAAATAATTTTTTACTGTCGCAAATTGTAATTGCGCCAGGTATTACCTTTTCTATAGTAAATTTTTCAAAAAATAATTTTTTACTGTCGCAAATTGTAATTGCGCCAGGGATTGCCTTTTCTATAGTAAATTATTCAAAAAATAATTTTCTACTGTCGCAAATTTTAATTACGCCAGGGATTGCCTTTTCTATAGTAAATTATTCAAAATATAATTTTTTACTGTCGCAAATTTTAAATACGCCAGGGATTGCCTTTTCTATAGTAAATTATTCAAAAAATAATTTTTTACTGTCGCAAATTTTAAATACGCCAGGGATTGCCTTATCTATAGTAAATTATTCAAAAAATAATTTTCTACTGTCGCAAATTTTAAATATCCCAGGGATTGCCTTTTCTATAGTAAATTTCTCACAAATTAATTTCTTACTGTCGCAAATTTTAATTGCGCCAGGGATTGCCTTTTCTATAGTAAATTATTCAAAAAATAATTTTTTACTGTCGCAAATTTTAAATACGCCAGGGATTGCCTTTTCTATAGTAAATTATTCAAAAAATAATTTTCTACTGTCGCAAATTTTAATTAAGCCAGGGATTGCCTTTTCTATAGTAAATTATTCAAAAAATAATTTTTTACTGTCGCAAATTTTAAATACGCCAGGGATTGCCTTTTTTATAGTAAATTATTCAAAAAATAATTTTTTACTGTCGCAAATTTTAATTGCGCCAGGGATTGCCTTTTCTACAGTAAATTTTTCAAAAAATAATTTTTTACTGTCGCAAATTGTAATTGCGCCAGGGATTACCTTTTCTATAGTAAATTTTTCAAAAAATAATTTTTTACTGTCGCAAATTTTATATACGCCAGGGATTGCCTTTTCTATAGTAAATTATTCAAAAAATAATTATTTACTGTCGCAAATTTTAAATACTCCAGGGATTACCTGTTCTATTTTAAATTATTCAAAAAATAATTTTCTACTGTCGCAAATTTTAAATATCCCAGGGATTGCCTTTTCTATAGTAAATTTCTCACAAATTAATTTCTTACTGTCGCAAATTTTAATTGCGCCAGGGATTGCCTTTTCTATAGTAAATTATTCAAAAAATAATTTTTTACTGTCGCAAATTTTAAATACGCCCGGGGATTGCCTTTTCTATAGTAAATTATTCAAAAAATAATTTTCTACTGTCGCAAATTTTAATTACGCCAGGGATTGCCTTTTCTATAGTAAATTATTCAAAAAATAATTTTTTACTGTCGCAAATTTTAAGTGCGCCTGGGATTGCCTTTTCTATAGTAAATTATTCAAAAAATAATTTTTTACTGTCGCAAATTTTAATTGCGCCAGGGATTGCCTTTTCTATAGTAAATTATTCAAAAAATAATTTTTTACTGTCGTAAATTTTAATTGCGCCAGGGATTGCATTTCTACAGTAAATTTTTCAAAAAATAATTTTTTACTGTCGCAAATTGTAATTGCGCCAGGGATTACCTTTTCTATAGTAAATTTTTCAAAAAATAATTTTTTACTGTCGCAAATTTTAACTACGCCAGGGATTGCCGTTTCTATAGTAAATTATTCAAAAAATAATTTTCTACTGTCGAAAATTTTAATTACGCCAGGGATTGCCTTTTCTATAGTAAATTATTCAAAAAATAATTTTATACTGTCGCAAATTTTAATTACGCCAGGGATTGCCTTTTCTATAGTAAATTTTGCAAAAAATAATTTTTTACTGTCGCAAATTTTAATTGCGCCAGGGATTGCCTTTTCTATAGTAAATTATTCAAAAAATAATTTTTTACTGTGGAAATTTCAAATCCGCCAGGGATTGCCTTTTCTACAGTAAATTTTGCAAAAAATAATTTTTTACTGTTGCAAATTTTAATTACACCAAGGATTGCCTTTTCTACAGTAAATTTTTCACAAATTAATTTTTTACTGTCGCAAATTTTAATTACGCCAGGGATTGCCTTTTCTATAGTAAATTATTCAAAAAATAATTTTTTACTGTCGAAAATTTCAAATCCGCCAGGGATTGCCTTTTCTATGGTAAATTATTCAAAAAATAATTTTCTACTGTCGCAAATTTTAATTACGCCAGGGATTGCCTTTTCTATAGTAAGTTATTCAAAAAATAATTTTTTACTGTCGCAAATTTTAAATACGCCAGGGATTGCCTTTTCTATAGTAAATTATTCAAAAAATAATTTTATACTGTCGCAAATTTTAATTACGCCAGGGATTGCCTTTTCTATAGTAAATTTTGCAAAAAATAATTTTTTACTGTCACAAATTTTAATTGCGCCAGGGATTGCCTTTTTATAGTAAATTATTCAAAAAATAATTTTCAACTGTCGCAAATTGTAATTGCGCCAGGGATTACCTTTTCTATAGTAAATTTTTCAAAAAATAATTTTTTACTGTCGCAAATTTTAAGTGCGCCAGGGATTGCCTTTTCTATAGTAAATTATTCAAAAAATAATTTTCTACTGTCGCAAATTTTAATTACGCCAGGTATTGCCTTTTCTATAGTAAATTATTCAAAAAATAATTTTTTACTGTCGCCAATTTTAAGTGCGCCAGGGATTGCCTTTTCTATAAAAAATTATTCAAAAAATAATTTTCAACTGTCGCAAATTTTAATTACGCCAGGGATTGCCTTTTCTATAGTAAATTATTCAAAAAATAACTTTCTACTGTCGCAAATTTCAAATCCGCCAGGGATTGCCTTTTCTATAGTAAATTATTCAAAAAATAATTTTCTACTGTCGCAAATTTTAATTACGCCAGGGATTGCCTTTTCTATAGTAAATTATTCAAAAAATAATTTTTTACTGTCGCAAATTTTAAATACGCCAGGGATTGCCTTTTCTATAGTAAATTATTCAAAAAATAAATTTTTACTGTCGCAAATTTTAAATACGCCAGGGATTTCCTTCTTTATAGTAAATTATTCAAAAAATAATTTTCTACTGTCGCAAATTTTAAATATCCCAGGGATTGCCTTTTCTATAGTAAATTTCTCACAAATTAATTTCTTACTGTCGCAAATTTTAAATACGCTAGGGATTGCCTTTTCTATAGTAAATTATTCAAAAAATAATTTTTTACTGTCGCAAATTTTAAATACGCCAGGGATTCCCTTTCCTATAGTAAATTATTCAAAAAATAATTTTCAACTGTCGCAAATTGTAATTGCGCCAGGGATTACCTTTTCTATAGTAAATTTTTCAAAAAATAATTTTTTACTGTCGCAAATTTTAATTACGCCAGGGATTGCCTTTTCTATAGTAAATTATTCAAAAAATAATTTTCTACTTTCGCAAATTTTAATTACGCCAGGGATTGCCTTTTCTATAGTAAATTATTCAAAAAATAATTTTATACTGTCGCAAATTTTAATTACGCCAGGGATTGCCTTTTCTATAGTAAATTTCGCAAAAAATAATTTTTTACTGTCGCAAATTTTAATTGCGCCAGGAATTGCCTTTTCTATAGTAAATTACTCAAAAAATAATTTTTTACTGTCGCAAATTTTAAATACGCCAGGGATTGCCTTTTCTATAGTAAATTATTCAAAAAATAATTTTTTACTGTCGCAAATTTTAAATACGCCAGGGATTGCCTTTTCTATAGTAAATTATTCAAAAAATAATTTTCTACTGTCGCAAATTTTAAATATCCCAGGGATTGCCTTTTCTATAGTAAATTTCTCACAAATTAATTTTTTACTGTCGCAAATTTTAATTACGCCAGGGATTGCCTTTTCTATAGTAAATTATTCAAAAAATAATTTTCTACTGTCGCAAATTTTAATTGCGCCAGGGATTGCCTTTCTACAGTAAATTTTTCAAAAAATAATTTTTTACTGTCCCAAATTGTAATTGCGCCAGGGATTACCTTTTCTATAGTAAATTTTTCAAAACATAATTTTTTACTGCCGCAAATTTTAATTACGCCAGGGATTGCCTTTTCTATAGTAAATTATTCAAAAAATAATTTTCTACTGTCGAAAATTTTAATTACGCCAGGGATTGCCTTTTCTATAGTAAATTATTCAAAAAATAATTTTTTACTGTCGCAAATTTTAAATACGCCAGAGATTGCCTTTTCTATAGAAAATTTTTCAAAAAATAATTTTTTACTGTCGCAAATTGTAATTGCGCCAGGGATTACCTTTTCTATAGTAAATTTTTAAAAAAATAATTTTTTACTGTCGCAAATTTTAATTGCGCCAGGGATTGCCTTTTCTATAGTAAATTATTCAAAAAATAATTTTTTACTGTCGCAAATTTCAAATCCGCCAGGGATTGCCTTTTCTATAGTAAATTATTCAAAAAATAATTTTCTACTGTCGCAAATTTTAATTACGCCAGGGATTGCCTTTTCTATAGTAAATTATTCAAAAAATAATTTTTTACTGTCGCAAATTTTAAATACGCCAGGGATTGCCCTTTCTATAGTAAATTATTCAAAAAATAATTTTATACTGTCGCAAATTTTAATTACGCCAGGGATTGCCTTTTCTATAGTAAATTTTGCAAAAAATAATTTTTTACTGTCGCAAATTTTAATTGCGCCAGGGATTGCCTTTTCTATAGTAAATTATTCAAAAAATAATTTTCAACTGTCGCAAATTGTAATTGCGCCAGGGATTACATTTTCTATAGTAAATTTTTCAAAAAATAATTTTTTACTGTCGCAAATTTTAATTGCGCCAGGGATTGCCTTTTCTATAGTAAATTATTCAAAAAATAATTTTCTACTGTCGCAAATTTTAATTACGCCAGGGATTGCCTTTTCTATAGTAAATTATTCAAAAAATAATTTTTTACTGTCGCAAATTTTAAGTGCGCCAGGGATTGCCTTTTCTATAGTAAATTATTCAAAAAATAATTTTCAACTGTCGCAAATTTTAATTACGCCAGGGATTGCCTTTTCTATAGTTAATTATTCAAAAAATAATTTTCTACTGTCGCAAATTTCAAATCCGCCTGGGATTGCCTTTTCTATAGTAAATTATTCAAAAAATAGTTTTCTACTGTCGCAAACTTTAATTACGCCGGGGATTGCCTTTTCTATAGTAAATTATTCAAAAAATAATTTTTTACTGTCGCAAATTTTAAATACGCCAGGGATTGCCTTTTCTATAGTAAATTATTCAAAAAATAATTTTTTACTGTCGCAAATTTTAAATACGCCAGGGATTGCCGTTTCTATAGTAAATTATTCAAAAATAATTTTCTACTGTCGCAAATTTTAAATATCCCAGGGATTACCTTTTCTATAGTAAATTTCTCACAAATTAATTTCTTACTGTCGCAAATTTTAAATACGCCAGGGATTGACTTTTCTATAGTAAATTATTCAAAAAATAATTTTTTACTGTCGCAAATTTTAAATACGCCAGGGATTGCCTTTTCTATAGTAAATTATTCAAAAAATAATTTTATACTGTCGCAAATTTTAATTACGCCAGGGATTCCCTTTTCTATAGTAAATTATTCAAAAAATAATTTTTTACTGTCGCAGATTTTAATTGCGCCAGGGATTGCCTTTTCTATAGTAAATTATTCAAAAAATAATTTTCTACTGTCGCAAATTTTAAGTGCGCCAGGGATTGCCTTTTCTATAGTAAATTATTCAAAAAATAATTTTTTACTGTTGCAAATTTTAATTGCGCCAGGGATTGCCTTTCTACAGTAAATTTTTCAAAAAATAATTTTTTACTATCGCAAATTGTAATTGCGCCAGGGATTACCTTTTCTATAGTAAATTTTGCAAAAAATAATTTTTTACTGTCGCAAATTTTAATTACGCCTGGGATTGCCTTTTCTATAGTAAATTATTCAAAAAATAATTTTCTACTGTCGCAAATTTTAATTACGCCAGGGATTGCCTTTTCTATAGTAAATTATTCAAAAAATAATTTTATACTCTCGCAAATTTTAAATACGCCAGGAATTGCCCTTTCTATAGTAAATTTTGCAAAAAATAATTTTTTACTGTCGCAAATTTTAATTGCGCCAGGGATTGCCTTTTTCTATAGTAAATTATTCAAAAAATAATTTTTTACTGTCGCAAATTTTAAATACGCCAGGGATTGCCTTTTCTATAGTAAATTATTCAAAAAATAATTTTTTACTGTCGCAAATTTTAAATACGCCAGGGATTGCCTTTTCTATAGTAAATTATTCAAAAAATAATTTTCTACTGTCGCAAATTTTAAATATCCCAGGGATTGCCTTTTCTATAGTAAATTTCTCACAAATTAATTTTTTACTGTCGCAAATTTTAATTACGCCAGGGATTGCCTTTTCTATAGTAAATTATTCAAAAAATAATTTTCTACTTTCGCAAATTTTAATTGCGCCAGGGATTGCCTTTCTAGAGTAAATTTTTCAAAAAATAATTTTTTACTGTCGCAAATTGTAATTGCGCCAGGGATTACCTTTTCTATAGTAAATTTTTCAAAACATAATTTTTTTACTGCCGCAAATTTTAATTACGCTAGGGATTGCCTTTTCTATAGTAAATTATTCAAAAAATAATTTTCTACTGTCGCAAATTTTAATTACGCCAGGGATTGCCTTTTCTATAGTAAATTATTCAAAAAATAATTTTTTACTGTCGCAAATTTTAAATACGCCAGGGATTGAATTTTCTATAGTAAATTATTCAAAAAATAATTTTTTACTGTCGCAAATTTTAAATACGCCAGGGATTGCCTTTTCTATAGTAAATTATTCAAAAAATAATTTTCTACTGTCGCAAATTGTAATTGCGCCAGGGATTGCCTTTTCTATAGTAAATTTCTCACAAATTAATTTCTTCCTGTCGCAAATTTTAAATACGCCTGGGATTGCCTTTTCTATAGTAAATTATTCAAAAAAATAATATTTTACTGTCGCAAATTTTATATACGCCAGGGATTGCCTTTTCTATAGTAAATTATTCAAAAAATAATTTTATACTGTCGCAGATTTTAATTACGTCAGGGATTGCCTTTTCTATAGTAAATTATTCAAAAAATAATTTTTTACTGTCGCAAATTTTAATTGCGCCAAGGATTGCCTTTTATATAGTATATTATTCAAAAAATAATTTTCTACTGTCGCAAATTTTAAGTGCGCCAGGGATTGCCTTTTCTATAGTAAATTATTCAAAAAATAATTTTTTACTGTCGCAAATTTTAATTGCGCCAGGGATTGCCTTTTCTATAGTAAATTATTCAAAAAATAATTTTTTACTGTCGCAAATTTTAATTGCGCCAGGGATTGCCTTTCTACAGTAAATTTTTTCAAAAAATAATTTTTTACTGTCGCAAATTGTAATTGCGCCAGGGATTACCTTTTCTATAGTAAATTTTTCAAAAAATAATTTTTTACTGTCGCAAATTGTAATTGCGCCAGGGATTGCCTTTTCTATAGTAAATTATTCAAAAAATAATTTTCTACTGTCGCAAATTTTAATTACGCCAGGGATTGCCTTTTCTATAGTAAATTATTCAAAAAATAATTTTTTACTGTCGCAAATTTTAAATACGCCAGGGATTGCCTTTTCTATAGTAAATTATTCAAAAAATAATTTTTTACTGTCGCAAATTTTAAATACGCCAGGGATTGCCTTATCTATAGTAAATTATTCAAAAAATAATTTTCTACTGTCGCAAATTTTAAATATCCCAGGGATTGCCTTTCCTATAGTAAATTTTTCAAAAAATAATTTTTTATTGTCGCAAATTGTAATTGCGCCAGGGGTTACCTTTTCTATAGTAAATTTTTAAAAAAATAATTTTTTACTGTCGCAAATTTTAATTACGCCAGGGATTGCCTTTTCTATAGTAAATTATTCAAAAAATAATTTTCAAGTGTCGCAAATTTCAAATCCGCCAGGGATTGCCTTTTCTATAGTAAATTATTCAAAAAATAATTTTCTACTGTCGCAAATTTTAATTGCGCCAGGGATTGCCTTTTCTATAGTAAATTATTCAAAAAATAATTTTTTACTGTCGCAAATTTTAAATACGCCAGGGATTGCCCTTTCTATAGTAAATTATTCAAAAAATAATTTTATACTGTCGCAAATTTTAATTACGCCAGGGATTGCCTTTTCTATAGTAAATTTTGCAAAAAATAATTTTTTACTGTCGCAAATTTTAATTGCGCCAGGGATTGCCTTTTCTATAGTAAATTATTCAAAAAATAATTTTCAACTGTCGCAAATTGTAATTGCGCCAGGGATTACCTTTTCTATAGTAAATTTTTCAAAAAATAATTTTCTACTGTCGCAAATTTTAATTACGCCAGGGATTGCCTTTTCTATAGTAAATTATTCAAAAAATAATTTTTTACTGTCGCAAATTTTAAGTGCGCCAGGGATTGCCTTTTCTATAGTAAATTATTCAAAAAATAATTTTCAACTGTCGCAAATTTTAATTACGCCAGGGATTGCCTTTTCTATAGTAAATTATTCAAAAAATAATTTTCTACTGTCGCAAATTTCAAATCCGCCTGGGATTGCCTTTTCTATAGTAAATTATTCAAAAAATAATTTTCTACTGTCGCAAATTTTAATTACGCCGGGGATTGCCTTTTCTATAGTAAATTATTCAAAAAATAATTTTTTACTGTCGCAAATTTTAAATACGCCAGGGATTGCCTTTTCTATAGTAAATTATTCAAAAAATAATTTTTTACTGTCGCAAATTTTAAATACGCCAGGGATTGCCGTTTCTATAGTAAATTATTCAAAAAATAATTTTCTACTGTCGCAAATTTTAAATATCCCAGGGATTACCTTTTCTATAGTAAATTTCTCACAAATTAATTTCTTACTGTCGCAAATTTTAAATACGCCAGGGATTGCCTTTTCTATAGTAAATTATTCAAAAAATAATTTTTTACTGTCGCAAATTTTAAATACGCCAGGGATTGCCTTTTCTATAGTAAATTATTCAAAAAATAATTTTATACTGTCGCAAATTTTAATTACGCCAGGGATTGCCTTTTCTATAGTAAATTATTCAAAAAATAATTTTTTACTGTCGCAAATTTTAATTGCGCCAGGGATTGCCTTTCTACAGTAAATTTTTCAAAAAATAATTTTTTACTGTCGCAAATTGTAATTGCGCCAGGGATTACTTTTTCTATAGTAAATTTTGCAAAAAATAATTTTTTACTGTCGCAAATTTTAATTACGCCAGGGATTGCCTTTTCTATAGTAAATTATTCAAAAAATAATTTTCTACTGTCGCAAATTTTAATTACGCCAGGGATTGCCTTTTCTATAGTAAATTATTCAAAAAATAATTTTATACTCTCGCAAATTTTAAATACGCCAGGAATTGCCTTTTCTATAGTAAATTTTGCAAAAAATAATTTTTTACTGTCACAAATTTTAATTGCGCCAGGGATTGCCTTTTCTATAGTAAATTATTCAAAAAATAATTTTTTACTGTCGCAAATTTTAAATACGCCAGGGATTGCCTTTTCTATAGTAAATTATTCAAAAAATAATTTTTTACTGTCGCAAATTTTAAATACGCCAGGGATTGCCTTTTCTATAGTAAATTATTCAAAAAATAATTTTCTACTGTCGCAAATTTTAAATATCCCAGGGATTGCCTTTTCTATAGTTAATTTCTCACAAATTGATTTTTACTGTCGCAAATTTTAATTACGCCAGGGATTGCCTTTTCTATAGTAAATTATTCAAAAAATAATTTTCTACTTTCGCAAATTTTAATTGCGCCAGGGATTGCCTTTCTACATTAAATTTTTCAAAAAATAATTTTTTACTGTCGCAAATTGTAATTGCGCCAGGGATTACCTTTTCTATAGTAAATTTTTCAAAACATAATTTTTTTACTGCCGCAAATTTTAATTACGCTAGGGATTGCCTTTTCTATAGTAAATTATTCAAAAAATAATTTTCTACTGTCGAAAATTTTAATTACGCCAGGGATTGCCTTTTCTATAGTAAATTGTTCAAAAAATAATTTTTTACTCTCGCAAATTTTAAATACGCCAGGGATTGCCTTTTCTATAATAAATTTTTCAAAAAATAATTTTTTACTGTCGCAAATTGAAATTGCGCCATGGATTACCTTTTCTATAGTAAATTTTTCAAAAAATAATTTTTTACTGTCGCAAATTTTAATTGCGGCAGGGATTGCCAATTCTATAGTAAATTATTCAAAAAATAATTTTTTACTGTCGCAAATTTCAAATCCGCCAGGGATTGCCTTTTCTATAGTAAATTATTCAAGAAATAATTTTCTACTGTCGCAAATTTTAATTACGCCAGGGATTGCCTTTTCTATAGTAAATTATTCAAAAAATAATTTTTTACTGTCGCAAATTTTAAATACGCCAGGGATTGAATTTTCTATAGTAAATTATTCAAAAAATAATTTTTTACTGTCGCAAATTTTAAATACGTCAGGGATTGCCTTTTCTATAGTAAATTATTCAAAAAATAATTTTCTACTGTCGCAAATTGTAATTGCGCCATCGATTGCCTTTTCTATAGTAAATTTCTCACAAATTAATTTCTTACTGTCGCAAAATTTAAATACGCCAGGGATTGCCTTTTCTATAGTAAATTATTCAAAAAAATAATTTTTTACTGTCGCAAATTTTATATACGCCAGGGATTGCCTTTTCTATAGTAAATTATTCAAAAATAATTTTATACTGTCGCAAATTTTAATTACGTCAGGGATTGCCTTTTCTATAGTAAATTATTCAAAAAATAATTTTTTACTGTCGCAAATTTTAATTGCGCCAAGGATTGCCTTTTATATAGTAAATTTTTCAAAAAATAATTTTCTACTGTCGCAAATTTTAAGTGCGCCAGGGATTGCCTTTTCTATAGTAAATTATTCAAAAAATAATTTTTTCTGTCGCAAATTTTAATTGCGCCAAGGATTGCCTTTTCTATAGTAAATTATTCAAAAAATAATTTTTTACTGTCGCAAATTTTAATTGCGCCAGGGATTGCCTTTCTACAGTAAATTTTTCAAAAAATAATTTTTTACTGTCGCAAATTGTAATTGCGCCAGGGATTACCTTTTCTATAGTAAATTTTTCAAAAAATAATTTTTTACTGTCGCAAATTGTAATTGCGCCAGGGATTGCCTTTTCTATAGTAAATTATTCAAAAAATAATTTTCTACTGTCGCAAATTTTAATTACGCCAGGGATTGCCTTTTCTATAGTAAATTATTCAAAAAATAATTTTTTACTGTCGCAAATTTTAAATACGCCAGGGATTGCCTTTTCTATAGTAAATTATTCAAAAAATAATTTTTT